>CAUYPK010041016.1:0-16762 GCA_963574355.1 Loris lydekkerianus
GGAGCAGTTTTTCCACACAATGGCTTTCACTTAGCCCAGCTCAGTGGCTCCTTTTGGGGCCCCAGACAATGCCCAAAGTTCTCCACACTTTTGCTCAAGCTCTCCCCAATGCAGCTCAACTTAGCGCCAAGTCCAAGAACACCAAAAAAGTTCATAGGTAAGGCCTTTCCAGTTTGCAGTCTCACGGCTGCTTGTACTCACGGTTGCCGGCGTGATTAGGTTGATAAAACACACGTAGCCACTTGCCAGCTTTCCACTGTTTTTGTCCTCCTCCTGGGGTCCAGAAGTCCCTTGCTGGCTCCCTGTATCCTCAAAGGGATGATCATAGGCAGATCCCACCGGCCAGAGATGTTTGGAGTCTTGTCTCCCCAGATTCGCCAAGCCCAGTTACAGGGAAGCTGTTACTCCAATTGTTTTTACTTGTAACAATACTCTTTTTTGAGGTAAAATTTATATACATTGATATGCATAATTTTGACACCTCCATCATGATATAGGACATTTCTACTTTGCCAAAAGTTCCTTGTATCCCTTCACAATTAATTCCTCTGATTCTGTCACTGCATGGTTTACCTCAGGGACATACTGTCTGATTTTTTTTTTTCACCTTAGTGTGGAAGGCTAAATAATGGTTCCCAAAGATCTCCATGACCTAAGCCCTGGAACTTTTGAGTATGTTACCTTACATGGAAAAAGGAAATTAAGGTTGAAGTTAAAAATAAGGTTGTTCATCAGCCGACTCATCAGCTAACTTTAAAATAGAGACTTATCCTGGCCTAATATAATCATAAGAGTCCTTAAAGTGCAAGAAGGAGGCAGAAGTCAAATGTGGAGGCTCACACCTGTATCCTAATAGTCCGGGAGGCTGACCTCAGAAGTGCAAGACCAGCCTGAGCAAGAGTGAGATCCCCAACTCTAAAACATAGCCAGGCATTGTGATAGATGCCTATAGTCACAGCTACCAGGGAGGCTAAGGTAAGAGAATCCCTTTGAACCTAAGAGTTAGAAATTGCTGTGAGCTATGATGCTACAGCACTCTACACAGGGTAACAAAGTGAGACTCTGTCTCAAAAAAAAAAAAAAAAGGAGGCAGAAGAGGAGATCAGTGTGGTGTGATGTGATGTTAACTTGAAGATGGAAGAAGAGGATCATGTGCCAAGGAACAGACAGCCTCTACAAGCTGGAAAAGGGAAATACATTCTACCTGGAGCCTATAGATAGGAACTGTGCCCTACCAGTACCTCGATTTTAGTCCAATAAGATCATGTTAAACTTCTCAAAAATACTGTCAGAAGTACAATAAGATAATAAATTTGTGTGTTTAGTTTAAGACTCTATATTTATGGCAATTTATTATGGAAGTATAGAAACTAATACATTTGCTTTACTTATTCTAGAACTTATAGAAATAAAATTATATGTACTCTTTATTATCTGGCTCTTTTATTTATTTATTTATTTTTTGCTTAGCATCATGTCAGTGAGATTCACAATGTTTTTGCATTCCTATTTATTGCTGAGTACCATTCTATTGTATGAATATACAATTTTTTAAACTCGTTTTCTGTTGACAGATATTTTGTATGTTTTCATATTTTAGCTACTGTAAATAAAACTCCCATGAACATTAGCAAACAAGCCTTTGTATAAATTTGCTTCATTACTCTAGGTAAATACCTTGTAAGTAAAATTAATGGGTTGGATAGAGGACAATTATAGGTTTAACTTTCTATAAAATTGCCCAATTTGTTTTTGAAAGTAGTTGTAGCCTTTTGCATCCTATCAGAAATGAATATATTTGCATTCTAGCTGCTAATATTTGTGTTGTCAGTTTTTTTGTTTTGTTTTGAGACAGAGTCTCAGTATGTCACCCTCGGTAGAGTGCCATGGCATCACAGCTCACAGCTTACAGCTTACAGCTCACAGCAACCTCAGACTCTTGGGCTTAAGCAATTCTCTTGCCTCAGCCTCCCAAGTAGCTGAGACTACAGGTACCTGCCACCATGCCCGGCTATTTTTTGTTGCAGTTGTCCTTGTTGTTTAGCTGGCCTTTGAACCCACAACCCTGAGTGTAATGGCGGGCATTGTAACCACTGTGCTATGGGTGCTGAACCGTGTTGTCAGTTTTTAATTCCAGCTATTTTGGTGAGTATAAAGTGGTATCTCACTATCTTACTGTGGTTTTAATTTGTATGTCTCTAATTAGCAATGTTGAGTATCTTTTTATGTGCTTATTGGCCATTTATATTATCTTCCGTTAAATGTCTGTTCAGACCTTTCCCATCAATAAATCTCAAAAGTATTTTGCTAAGTAATAGAAGCCAGACACAAAATGAGCTGGATAGAAATGTTACATATCTTGATTATGTTGGTGGTTTCATGACTGTATCGCTATACCAAAACTTACTAAAGTATATTCCTTAAAATGGGTAGCTTTTATTATCTGTAAATTGTACCTCAATAGAGCTGTTAAAAAAAGAACAAGAATGGCAAACCACTTTGCCAAAGTAGATGTAGCGTTTTTACATTTCTAGAAGCGATGTATCACACTGGTTGTTCCACATCCTCGCCAATAGTTGGTGTTACCTGCCTTCTTCTTCTTTTCTTTTCTTTTCTTTGAGACAGAGTCTCACTTTGTCACCTTTGGTAGAGAGCTCTGGCATCAAAGCTCACAGCAACCTTAAACTCTTGGGCTCAAGCGATCATCTTGCCTCAGCCTCCTGAGTAGCTGGGACTACAGGCGCCAGTCACAACACCTGGCTATATTTTTAGAGACGCAGTCTCACTCTGGCTGAGGTTGGTGTCGAACTCATGAACTCAGGCAATCCAACCGCCTCAGCTTCCCAAAGTTATAGGATTACAGGCATGAGCTACTGCACCTTACCTTCCTTCTTAATTTCAGTCATAGTAGTGCAGCAGTTCTCAACCTGTGGGCTGTGACCCCTTTGGGGATCGAACGATCCTTTCACAGTGGTCTCCTAAATACATCCTGCATATCAGATATTTACACTAAAAGATTCATAACAATAGCAAACAACAAATTATAGTTTTGAAGTAGCAACAAAAATAATTTCTTTTTTTTGAGACAGAGTCTCACTTTGTCCCCCTCAGTAGAGTACCGTGGTATCATAGCTCACAGCAACCTCCAGCTCTTGGGCTTAGGCGGTTGACTCTTTTGCCTCAGCCTCCCAAGTAGCTGGGATTACAGGCTCCTGCTACAATGCCCGGCTATTTTTCTGTTGTTGCAGTTTGGTCGGGGCCAGGTTCAAACCCGCCACCCTCAGTGTATGGGGCCAGTGCCCTACTCACTGAGCAACAGGCGCTGCAAAAAAAAAAATAATTTTATGGTTGGGTCACCATAACGTGAGAAACTGTATTAAAGGGTTGTGGCATTAGGAAGGTTGAGGACCACTGTTCTAGCGCATATGTTGTGACAAGTAGTATCTCACTGTGATTTAATTTGCCTTTCCATGGTGACTAATGATGTCGAGCACTTTCTGGTGTGATTACTGGCTACTTATATATCTCTCTCTAAAGTGTTCAAGTTTTTTGTCCATTTTTCTTTTTCTTTTCTTTTCTTTTCTTTCTTTCTTTTCTTTTCTTTTTTTTTTTGAGACACAGTGTTAGTATGTCGTCCTCAGTAGAGTGCCGTGGCATCACAGCTCACAGCAAGCTCAAACTCTTGAGCTTAAGTGATTCTCTTGCCTCAGCCTCCCAAGTAGCTGGGACTACAGGTGCCCGCCACAATGCCTGGTTATTTTTGGTTGCAGTTATCATTATTTAGCAGGCCTGAGCCTGGCTCGAACCCACCACCCTCGGTGTATGTGGCCAGTGCCCTTACTCATTGAGCTACGGGCACCAAACCTTTTGTCCATTTTTCAACTTGGTTGTCTCTTTATTATTAAGTTGCAGTACTCTTTATATATTCTGGACGTAAGTCTTTTGTCATACATGTTTTGCAAATATTTTCTCCCAGTCTGTAGCTTGCCTATTCATTTTCTTAATATGAGTAAATGCTTCTAATTTTGATAAAATCTAATTTATCATTTCTTTCTTTTATTGTTATTGCTTTCTGTGTCCTCAGAAATCCTGGCCTATCCAAAGTCACAATACAGATTAGAAGAATACAGATGTTCCTCTATATATTTTTTAAGTTTTATAGTTTTAGTTTTTGCTTAAATTCTTAAATATACTTGAAAAAGTTAACTTAATCATAAATCTAAAACATGATAAATCCTATTTTTAAAAAATGGTCTATTAATATTTTATCTAATAAGCCTGCCTAAGTTGAAAAGCAACTTTCTCTTTTTTCTTTTGTAAATGTATATATATTTTTTAAAGACAGAGTCTCATTTTGTCACCCTTGGTAGAGTGCCGTGGCATCACAGCTCACAGCAACCTCCAGCTCTTGGGCTTAGGCGATTCTCTTGCCTCAGCCTCCCAAGTAGCTGGGACTACAGGTGCCCACCACAATGCCCGGCAATTCTTTTTTTTCTTGCAGTTTGGCCGGGGCGGGGTTTGAACCTGCCACCCTTGGTATATAGGGCTGGCGCCATACTCACTGAGCCACAGGCACTGCCCAAAAAACAACTTTCAATGGTACAAATTTAAAACATTGTTCTTCTGGTATTGAATTCTGAATTCCATATATTCTTCTGTAGTTTCTATACATCGTTTTTCATTGCTATCACAATGCACCAGTAAGGTACAAGTAATCCAAGCAAAGTACTTGAATTTTACAAAACAAGAGCCAGTTTTACTACTTACCAATTTTACCTCCAACAAGTCACTTAACCTTTGTAAAGTGAGGATGAATCATTTCCTACTTTTCTACCTTTCATATAAAGTAAAAGCTTTATATAAGTTGAAAACAAAATAAACCCCTATATGAATGTCATTTATTTACTTCTTTTTTTTAGATGAGGTCTTGCTCTGTTGCTTGCACTGGAGTGGCAGTGATGCAAATATACCTCACTGCAGCCTCAAACTCCTGGGCTAAAGCCATCCTCCACCTCAGACTCCCTAGTAGCTAAGACTACAGGCACCTGCCACCATGGCTGGCTAATTTCTCTTTCTTTTTTTGGTTGGTAGTGACAAGGTCTCACCATGTTGACCAGGCTGGTCTTAAACTCCTAGCCTCAAAAGATCCTCCTCCCTTGTCCTTTCAAACTGCTTGGATTATAGCTGTGAGCCACCCCACCCAACCTCTCTTTTTTTCTTTAAATTATGAATTATTTTAGTTTTTCTCCTGTGGCCCAGGAAGTACGGGAAGCCTGCATGTATTGCCCAGTTCTGACCAGATACACGTGGTCCAATTCAAATTAATTTTTATATAAATAGGCCCTGACTTATGATTATTCACCTTACTATTTTTCAACTTTAGAATGGTATGAAAGCAATACACATTCATTAGAAACTGTGCAACCATCTGTTTTGCACTTTCAGTATGGCATTCGATAAAACTTTATTATAAAATGAGCTTTGTGTTGGATGATTTTGTTGTCTAATGTAAGTGTTCTGAGCACATTTAAAGTAGGTTAGGGTAAGTTACAATGTTTGGTAGGGCAGATATATTAAATGCATTATTAACTTAGGATATTGTTAACTTATAAAGGGTTTATAGAACAAAACCCCGTTTTAAGTTTGGGAGCATTTCTACTTGTTAATATGGCTGCTTTTAGAAACTCTACCAAATGGAAGATTTTAAATCTGAAAACTGAGAAGCAAGTATTAGAACTATGCTTTTAAGCAAAATTTAACTGATTCTAAGAGAAAGCTCAAGAGGTTCTCTTTTGAGTAAAGTACATGAACACTATTATACCTGTACTGGGACACCTATCTTGCCTGTTTAAAAGCCCTTGAATTTAATTCTTGTTATTTAAGATTGTTCCAGATGGTTGGGATAGCCAAGTAGATAACCTTGTGAGTCACATATTATGCAGCTGAGGGATTCACAGACTAAGAAGTCCTAAAGTGATGTTAATAGTCAACAAATCCAACCTCTTCACTCCCCAAAATGTCTTGCCTTAAGATAGGTATTAACAGAGGTAAGGTTAATATTCGAGTCACTCAGACCAGTGGTTTTCAACTGGGGATCGCCTAAGAGGACATCGATAATGTCTGGAGACATCTTTGTTCATCACACTAGGAAGGTGCTATTGGAATCTGATGGCTAGAGGCTAGGGATGCTGCTAAATATCTTACAACGTATAGGACAGTACCTCACGAAAACGAATTTATCTAATTCTCGACTAAAATGTCTACGGTGCCAAGGCTGAGAAACCCTGACTTCGAATTACACTTTGTCAGAGCTAGATAATCACTTTTACACTTGATGCAAACATTCTGAGATTAAGTTTTAAAACAGGTTAGTTCCCTTTAATCAAATATTCAGGCAAAAATAAGAATCCACTTTGCTTGATTTGCTATGTGATGAAAAATAATAGATAAAAGAATAGAAGACACTTACCAGGAGCCAAAACCCAAGGGTCTTCTATCATAATCTGGCAGATCTGGAGCAATCTTACAAGCTTGTATATTCAGGTATTTAAATATGTGGATTTTTCCTTTTATACATATCTAAGTAAAGTAACATATAAATGTAACCAAATTATTACTCATCTGAAATGATGAAATATTAATATTAATAATATCTATTTGTTGCTACCTGTCCCAGAGGTATTCTTTAAGTGTATCAGACACTTCTATTGTTAAAGTTTACTCATGAAGTTTTACAGTTGCCATAAAGATAACCTCATGCTTGTATAAAATCATCAATAAATTACAGAGTTAAAAAAGAACTACAGTGAAAAGTTACAGGTTGGAGACTATTTAAAGACTGTAAAGTGTCTAGATTCTATATGTAAACCTATCTTCTAATTACTAAATAGCTTCTTTGATAAACAAATGACCAAACTGGCTAAATGAGAAACTTATGATTTTAGAAATTAGGAAGGTATAACAATGGTCAGAAGAAATGAATGGATAATCTTTAGCTCTCAAAGCTGAGTACTTTTCTTATCTCTAGCATTCATATTATCTATAATCAAGTTTTACTAGTAAAAATTAAAAAGAAATTAACTGAAATTTTATTAGAAAAAAAATTTAGGAAGAATTCTTCAAATTAAAAAGATACCAATTCAGTGAAAGTAAAAACACTTTTGGAAACATCGACCCATCATCTATCTTTCATCACATTATAAAGAATACGTATATGTGTGAATTTATTTTAAAAGAACTCATTTTCTTTTTTTTTTCCTTTCTTTTTTTGTTTTGTTCAAACACAGTCAACAGACTCAAGCTGTCACCCTGAGTAGAGTGCCATGGCATCATAGGCGCCGAGCCTAAAAGAACTCATTTTCTAACATAAATATAAATTTACATAATCAAATTTAAAATATCATCCTTTGTCAAAAAAAGTCCACAGCATACTTCAACTATGGTTTACCTGTGCAGGGGGTGACTGTAGAGGATTGTTATCTAGGGTAATCATCTGTAGGTGCCTGAGGTTTCGAAAACAAATAGGGATTGTCGTAATTTTATTGCATGAGAAGTCTAACCGTATCAAAGGCAATTCTGCCAGCTCTGCATGGAGATAAAATAGAAATTAACAATTAATAATATTTTAAAACTGGACAATTTTTACAAAATTTTCTAGTTAAATATGGTAGATTTAACATAGGTATTTATCTCGATTCTCTCTTAGAGATTAACTGGGAGAAAAGTGCCATAAAATAAAATCTAATTGCCTGCAGATAGGAGTACTAATAAAAGGCAAGCAGTTTGACCCCTCACAGAACCACAGAAAAGTCTTAGAATCTGAAGGCTCTAATACCACAAATGGTAAGGCTAACAAAAGGATTAGTTGCCAGTCTGTAAAGAACAGTTATATCTCTTAAGTCCTCAACCCCAGCTCACACAGCTGGGAATCTACCCCTCTACAATGGCTCCCAAGAGTCAGCAAGTTATTTTCTAGTGAAATTGAATGAAATGGTCTAAACTCAGAGATGCCAGGCATAATGGAAAATTAGGAAGAGTGGCCAGTTAAAAATGAAGGAGTTAAGTGAAAGTTTACACACTTAATAAGAGACATCAGCATCTTCCAGCCCATGCTATCTTGCCTCCAGCTCTTGAATGCCAGTAGTTAGGAATGCACATAATAATGTAGAAGAAATGGAGCATCTTTCTCTGGAGAAAGTAAACAGACCTATCTATATAAAAGGCCATAGGTATTGATATGGAATTTCTTCTAATAAAATACCCAGTTTGTTGTTTAATTGCCATTACACAATTCCTGCTCAGAATACTTCCAACTTCTCACCAGCTATATACAGATAGTATATTGATCCACAGATATTTGTTATAAGAAGTCTCCAACATGTAAGACAGAAAAAAAAACCAACCAACTAACCATAAAAAGGAACTGAGAAGAAATAGGTAATATAAAGGAAGCAGAAGAAAATTTTGAAAAGCTAGAACTAGTATCTTCCATTTCAGAGAGATAAGGTACTTAAGTACTAAAACATAAAAGGGAATTTTTTTTTTTTTTTTTTTTTTTTTGAGACAGAGTCTCACCCTTTCTCCCTGGGTAGAATGCCGAGGTAAGCAACCTCAAACTTTTGGGCTCAAGTTAGATTCTTGCCTTAGCCTCACAAGCAGCTAAAGGAATTTTTTTTTTTTCTTTTTAATCACAGAATAATAAGAGTTCTTAGAGACGAAAAATACAATGGCAGAAATTAAAAATTTGGAATGATTGGAATGTAATTGGCTGAAACTATTTTACTGTAGTGTAACAAAATAACAAAGAAGTGAACAATAAAAAAAATAAGAAAAAAAATCACAAGATGAAAGAGATCTAACATCCAATTTAAAAAAATGCAGGCCAGGCACAGTGGCTCACACCTGTAATCCTAGCACTCTGGGAGACCAAGGTGGGTGGATTGCCAGAGCTTAGGAGTATAAGACTACCCTGAGCAAGAATGAGACTAGCTGTTTTGAAAGATTTTATCTTTTTTCTTCCTTCTTCTTCCCTAGGAGAAATAAGAATAATTTATGTTTAGAGCAGTGCTTCTCAAGCCTTACTGTGTATAAGGATCACCAGTACATTAAAAAATAGATTCCTGGGCCAGGCTCAGGCCTATAATCCTAGCAACTCTGGGAGGCATAGGTGGGTGTCTGCTTGAGCTCAGGAGTTTAAGACCAGCCTGAGCAAGAGCGAGACCCCATCTCTACTACAGATAAAAAAGTAGCCGAGCACTGTGGCAGGCACCTGTAGTCCCCACTACTTGGGAGGCTGAGACAAGAGGATTGCAAGAGTTTGAGGCTGCTGTGAGCTATGATGCCATCGTACTTTAGCCTGGGTAAAGAAGTGAGAAAACATCTCAAAATTAAAAAAAAAGAAAAGAAAAGAAAAGAAAAAAGGCTCGGCACTCGTAGCACAGTGGTCAGCACCAGCCACATACACTGAGGGTGGCAGGTTCAAACCCTGCCTGGGCCAGCTAAACAACTGCAACAAAAAAAAGACCGGGCATGGCTCGGCGCCTACAGCTCAAGTGGCTAAGGCGCCAGCCACATACACCAGAGCTGGCCAGTTCAAAACCAGCGTGGGGCTGCCAAACAACAATGACAACTACAACCAAAAAATAACAGGGCATTGTGGTGGGCACCTGTAGTCCCAGCTACTTGGGAGGCTGAGGCAAGAGAATTGCTTAAGCCCAGGAGTTGTATTTTGCTGTGAGCTGTGAAATCTACTCAGGGCAAAAGCTTGAGACTGTCTCAAAAAAAAAAAAAAAAAAAAAAAAAAAAAATAGCAGGGCATTGTGGTGGGCACCTATAGTCCCAGCTACTTGGGAGGCTGAGGCAAGAGAATCACTTAAGCCCAAGAGTTTGAGGTTGCTGTGAGCTGTGACGCCCATAGCACTCTACCAAGGGCAACATAGTAAGACTCTGTCTCAAAACAAACAAACAAACAAACAAACAAACAAACAAATCCAGAAAGAGAACGGAGAAAACAAAAGAGAGGGAAAGTATCAAAAAGAAATATAAGATAATCTCCCCAAACGAAGAGTATAATTCTCTAGTTTGGAAAGAAGCCCAGCAAGTATACAATACATTAGATTAGGACAACTCATTCTATGCCACAGTATCACAAATTTCACAGCAGCAGAAAAATAGGGACAAACTTAAAATCTTCCACAGACAAAGTGTTGGTCATAAAAAAACTGGGGCTAGGAATGCAAGATATATTTTCAATTTTTAGGACTGAAAGCTAAAAGTGAAAAAAGATCTAAAAGTCCTGAGAGAGAAAAGTTTTCAACCTAAAATTTATTATCAAAAAAATTGTTAATTAGGGTGAACACAGAATACAGATAATTCTTTTTCAACTGGGGTCTCAACAAAATGTTCTCTTTTGAGAGTTTTCAGGAAACTACTAGAAGATTTTCTCCAGCAAAACAGGGAATAAACTAAGAAAGAGGAAGAGCCAGAGTCCAGGTATTGGTAATATTCAATACAAAAAGAAAGCTAAGTGCCAACACTAGAGAACAACCAGCCTTCATCAGAAGAGAAAGGCTCAGTGAGAGAGATATGCAAGAAAAAAAGTGATTAGTTTGACTAGGGAGGCTGCTGGTCAAAGAGGGTGGAATTAGCTGTAGATACATTAAAAAAAACAACAACCAGGCTCAGCACCCGTAGCTCAGTGGGTAGGGTGCTGGCCACTAGGGCTGGCGGGTTCAAACGCAGCCAGGGCCCGCTAAGCAACAATGACAACAACAACACAACAAAAAAACAAATAGCCGGGCATTGTGGCAGGCACCTGTAGTCCCAGCTACTTGGGAGGCTGAAGCAAGAGAATCACTTAAGCCCAAGAGTTTGAGGTTGCTATGAGAAGTAATGCCATGCACTCTACAGAGGGCAACATAGTGATACTCTGTCTCCAATAAATAAATAAAACCAAAAATTAAATTTAAAAAATGAGAAATTATTAACGCTACAAAACAACAGCAACAGGGCAGTGCCTGTGGCTCAAAGGAGTAGGGCGCCAGCCCCATATACTGGAGGTGGTGGGTTCATAACCCAGCCCTAGCCAAAAACGGCAGGGGAAAAAAAAAAAAAAAAAAAAAGCAACAAGATGTATAAGAAAGGAAATAAAATCACAGTGTATCACCTGAATTGGCAAGGAACAATATTTATATAATTAGTAAACAATGAATAAAGTTGTGATAGAACTACATTGAGAAGATGGGAGGAAGGAAGTGAAGATGTAGGTGGATAGTGTAAGGAAATCAAGTCCTCCTCCATCATAATAGAAAGTTGACATTAAGTGCCAAAGTTGCCAAATCCAATAATAGCTTGGAAAGCATATCAATTAGAAATATGTCAGTGTACACAGCTATGATTTAATAATTAAAAAAAAAGAAATATGTCAGCAAACATTAGTGGAAAGAAGTCAAAGGAGTTTAATGAAGATTAGATACTTCAGGCCACTGAAACTGGGGTGTGGGGAGGTTTGAAGAAGGGGAATGATTATTTTTAAGCTTTCTAATAATTTTTGAATGATGTGCTAAATTATTATATTTGGTAAAAATTAAATTAACCTAAAATCAAAATAGCAGTACAACAAAAGATGTAATAAATTATCTACCAAATTGCAACATGTTAGAGACTACCCATCAATTAACATCAACTTCCACACTAACTTGTATAACTGTTGGAATAAAGCTTCTCCTGCCATCTCAGTTCAACTATATACACTAAAATTACAAAATAAACTATTAAAAAACCATTTGAAACTATTTGTTTGATAGTCTACAATTTAAATAAGATACCGAAATAAATGAGATGATAAAACCATTAGACTGTAATTATCATCTGAAATCTCTAATTTCATTTTTATTGAAACTCCATAAAGAAATATCATTTCATGAATAAGCCTTTAAAGATCAACCACAGTAAATGGGACCTGAGTATAAGTATAATCCTAGAAAGAAGTCTGTAGTTACAAGGTCCTAGAGTCATAATTTTGGTTCTGCTAAGGGCCTTTATTCACATTCCTGAATTAGCAGCAAATGGAACCAGGAAAAAATGAAGAAGACCAAATAAAAGGTGTGAAGATTACTGGACAAGTGTAACAAGAGGCAAGATACTGTCAGATTTTTGGCAGTATGGCTGTATTAAGTGTATAAAAGCCATTTTCTTGTAAGTTTACTTCGAATCCAAAATGTGAAAGCTACGCTACTATGTCAAAAATTGATAATTTACTTCATCAAATTGGTGTAAATGTTTGTATCCTACAACAAAAACAAAAATGTCATTAGTTAATTCAACATTTCTTGTATACTTTAAGTCATGTTTTGTACAAGGATATAGAGAATCATTATCATAAAACTTTCAGAAGACTCTTTATCTTTCTGAAATTTTTACAAATAAATTTCTGGAATGTGATTCAAATTAATCTAGAAGATTATGTGGGGGGAAAGAAGATAAGAGTACACATGAAATAAGAGCTGCCATGAACTAATGACTGTTGTTGCTGGGTGATGAGTACATGGAAGCTCACTGCTCTCATTTATGTATGAAATTATCCATAATAAAATTAAACAAATATACATTCTGGATCTAATAAAATAATGGTTCTTCCCAATTTTACTTTCTTTTATAGCATTTTCTTTCATGAATTTGTATTTGTGAAAGATTGATAAGTTATAGTTAATGTGTTTAATCATTATTATCATTCAAATACATGTACTAGAGTTTATTATGGTCAGCCTAAAATAAGCAGTCTCCTAGTGTAATCTCACAGTCCATTCATTATTCACTCTATGTATTACCTCCACACAGTTAATTTGCCTTTGTTTGAACATTTTAAAGTGAAGGATGAAGTTAGGTTTAAATCAAAGTCCATTTTCAAGTCAGTGTTAATTGTTGGAATGTTTTTCATCATATTAAACTATCCCCTCATCAAAACATGTTACATTTCCCCCGGTCATGCTTACTGAAATTTCCAGTGACTCTATTCTGAGATATCAATTGTATCAGTTGAAAAGATGTAAAAATAAAATCAAAGGTCAATAGATATCAAAACTTTTCACTGAAGAGTTTTTTAAAATTCACAATGGAACAGATAATACTATCAAATAAAACATTAGATTTCAAACACTGGATATAACTGATACATTTTTGTATTGTATCCATCAATGTAGGAGAGCTTTAAGATTAAAAGAAAAATATTAAGAAAACAATTATTTCACACTCTCTCACCTTCAGGCAAATGTATTAAGTGATTCCTTCTTACATTAAGGTCTCTCAAGGCCTCCAGATTGCCAATTTGGGAAGGTATAGTTTGAATTTCATTGCAACTCACATCCTATTTTGAAAAGATGGAAAGCAAAATTTATTTTTATATTACAAACTTATCTGCTTTAAACATCTATAAAATGAGAATAGATAATATCTATGGTTCTCGGCTACAAAAATAAATTATGATGCTATGTCTATGAATAATTCTATAATTTGAACTCGCATTTTTAAAAAATTGATAGGCTTTTGACTAATTCTGTATATAATATAAATTTTGTATTCTGTGAGCAGAATTAAAATTAAATAATTTTAGGTGTGAATAGGAAAGCTAGAATATCAAATCAAAAGAAAATGTTGGTAAAAAGGTAAAGTAGAAAGGTGGCACCTGGGGCTCAAGGGAGTAGGGTGCCAGCCCCATATGCCGGAGGTGGCGGATTCAAACCCAGCCCTGGCCAAAAACACCAAAAAAAAAAAAAAAAAAAAAAAGGTAAAGTATAAAAAAAGTATAAAACTAAGTTTATTTAAGACAACAATTTTATTTCCTATTATTCTAATGAAACTAGAAAGACAAAAGGTAAAAATTATAGCAATACACCAGGCACGGTGCTCAGGCCTGTAATCTTAGCACTCTGGGAGGCCAAGGTGGGCAGATTGCCTGAGCTCACAGATTTGAGACTAGCCTCAGCCAGAGCGAGACCTGGTCTCTAAAAATAGCTAGGCATTGTGGCGGGTGTGGTGGGTGCTACTCAGCGGGTGCCGAGTAGTCCCAGCTACTCGGGAGGGTGAGGCAAGAAAATCACTTGAGCCCAAGAGCTTGCGGTTGCTGCGAGCTGTAACACCATAGCACTCTACAACGGGCAACATAGTGACACTCTGTCTCACCAAAAAGCAAAAAACAAAAAGTGGGTGTTGTGGCAGGCGCCTGTAGTCCCAACTATTTAGGAGGCTGAGGCAAGAGAATCGCTTAAGCCCAAGAGTTTGAGATTGCTGTGAGATGTGATGCCACAGTGAGACAGTCTGAAAAAATATATATAACAATAAAATGATTTGAGAGGAAATTCCAATTTTAAAATACCTGTTCAGGCCAGGCATGGAAACTCATGCCTGTAGTCCCAGCACTATGGGAAGCCAAGGCAGATGGACAACCTAAGCTTAAGACCAATCCGAGCAACTTTAAGTTCAAATTATAGAATTATTCTTAGACATAGAATCATAATTTACTTTAATAGCTAAGAACCATAGATGTTCCTGGCTCCGCTACCCAGGCTGTAGTATAGTGATGCAGTCATAGCTCACTGTAGCCTCCAACTCCTGGGCTCAAGGGATCCTCTTGTTTCAGCCTCCTAAGAAGCTATAGCTACAGGCACCAGTGTCACTATACCTGGGTATTTAAAAAATTTTTTTCAACATGGGGTCTTGCTATGTTGTCCAAGCTGGTCTTGAACTCCTGGCTTCAATTGAGCATTCTACCATGGCCTCCCAAAGCGCAGGAATTACAGGCATTAGCCACTGTGTTAAGTGTATTTGTGAATTTTTACATGTAATCTTTAATATTCATAATCCACCTGAAAAAAGTGGTTTGATTCATAGTCAAACTGTATGACATATATATTAATTTTTCTATTTATGCTAATGACCTTTGTTACTAAACCTACATGGACTATACTTTGAAATCTCAATGGACTTAATAGTATTCAACTACTTTAGAAATATAAAACATGGGCTTTGAAGTTAAGGTAGATTGGTTTCAAGGTCTATTTCTCTTACATAACCTTAGTCGATTTACTTAACCTATCTGATTATTAGTTTCCTCAGCTATAAAATGAATATAATTTTAGTACTCAACTCACAATAATATTGTGAAAATTAAATGAGAAAATTGTATTGTCGTGCTCAGAACATAAGTACTCAAGAGTTGATTTTTTTTTATAATTTACAAGGAGTGGCAGGTGAAGGAGTTCAATTAAGTATCTTAGAAATATATAGCAATAAAGTAAATTTTACTTTATAAAGAGTGGGAGACAGGTTCTAAAGATAGAATGTTGCCCATTCCCTTAGAAAGGCTAAACAAAAATCAAAATATTAACAAAATTTAATTTCTCAAAAGCTTAATAACATAGAAATCACTTAGTATCAGTCAGAACATAACTCTAATGACCTTTACCCATTCAGTGTGGGCCTATTAGACTTGTACTTTCATTTTTTTTCTTAATCTTGTGCCAAAGCACTAGAGTATTATGTAGAGTAGTACTAATGATAGTACTAGAGTACTATCATTCAGTAAGTTACTGAATGATAATGATTATCATTACTGAAAAATATAATAGCTCAAAAACCTATCTTACTAATAGATCTTTACTATATAAAAGAATTTGAATATATATATGAGACAATAAAAAATAAAATATTAACTTACAAGTTCCATCAAGTGTCTGAGGTGCCCAATTTCTTCTGGAAGTGAGACCAATTTGTTATTACTTGCAATTAGGACTTTCAGTGGTAAACTGCACAAGTGTACTGGCAATGTTGACAGTTGGTTGCGACTAAATATTGAAAATATTACATAGAAAAAAGAGTCAGATCTTAGCACTTAAGAAAAAATTTTCATCTTTCTCATTCGATACTCAGTAAAATAATATGAATATTGCAAAGAAAACAACAGGATATTAGATTTGAGTTCTAGGTTTCATTTCATCAGTTGTCAGTTTTATGGTTATAGGCACAGCTTTGGATTTACCTGCATTACAGAGATTCCTCCTATATTGCAAGGCTCTTGCACAATAAAACTCCTACATAAAGGCTCAGCACCTGTAGCTCAAGCAGCTAAGGTGCCGGCCACATACACCAGAGCTGGCGGGTTTGAATCCAACCAGGCCTGCCAAACAACAATGACAACTACAACCAAAAAATAGCCGGGTGTTGTGGCAGGTGCCTGTAGTCCCAGCTACTTGGGAGGCTGAGGCAAAAGAATCGCTTAAACCCAGGAGTTGGAGATTGCTGTGAGCTATGATGCCATAGCACTCTATCCAAGGTGACAGCTTGAGGCTCCGTCTCAAAAAAAAAAAACCAAAAAAACTCCTTCATGAATAATGAAGTACTATCAAACATACATTATGTTATTAATGTAAAATTTATATAAGAAAAGATGATAAGGCCAGGTGAGGTGGCTCATGCCTATCATCCTAGCACTCTGTGAGGCCAAGGCACGTGGATTACTCGAGCAATCCATGGGTTTGAGACCAGCCTGAGGCAGAGCAGGACCCCATCTCTACTAAAAATACAAAAAACTGAGGCTCAAAGCAATAGGGCGCCAGCCCCATATACCGAAGGTGGCAGGTTCAAACCTGCCTCTGGCCAAAAACTGCAAAAAACAAACAAACCACCCCCCTCCCCCCAAAAAAAAAAAAAAAAAAAAAAAAAAAACTGAGGCACCAGGAGGGGTTGGGCCCAACCGGGGGCGGGTGCG
>CAUYPK010041019.1:0-18156 GCA_963574355.1 Loris lydekkerianus
GCTCATCATCCTTAATCATCAGAGAAATGCAAATCAAAACTACTTTGAGATATCACCTAACCCCAGTAAGAGCAGCCCACATAACAAAATCCCAAAACCAGAGATGTTGGCGTGGATGTGGAGGAAAGGGCACACTTCTACACTGCTGGTGGGAATGTCCACTAATACGTTCCTTCTGGAAGGATGTTTGCAGAATACTTGGAGACCTAAAAATTGACCTGCCATTTGATCCTATAATTCCTTTACTAGGTGTATACCCAGAAGACCAAAAGTCACAATATAACAAAGACATGTGTACCGGAATGTTTATTGCAGCCCAATTCATAATTGCTAAGTCATGGAAGAAGCCCAAGTGCCCATCAACCCACAAATGGACTAGCAAATTGTGGTACATGTATACCATGAAATACTATGCAGCCTTAAACAAAGATGGAGACTTTACCTCTTTCATGTTTACATGGATAGAGCTGGAACATATTCTTCTTAGCAGAGTATCTCAGGAATGGAAGAAAAAGTATCCAATGTACTCAACCCTACTATGAAGCTAAATTATAGCTTTCACATGAAGGCTATAACCCAACTATAGCACAAGACTATGGGAAATGGGCCAAGGAAGGGGAAGGTAGGGCGGAGGTTTTGGTGGAGGGAGGGTAATATAAATTAAAAAAAAAAAAAAAAGAAAAAGAATTCAAAGCAAAGCTTAAAGCCAAACTTTTATACATATACCCACAGATAAATGAAGATAAGTAGTATTCGAAATAAAACTTTTCTGTTTGAAAGACAATTTCATTTAAAATTCTAATAAAGTAATGGATTAGTAATGATCGTCACTAGCTATCAAGGTCAGAAAGAGACGATCAGATATTATGTTTTCCCTAATGGATGCACACAACATCATTTGTGCAGAATTTTGGCAAAAAAACCAAAAATCTAAAAACTTGAATAAGCTCTAACTTCTAGGTATATGGCTATCAGTTTACAGGAAATGGAGGTGACAGGAGAATATGCTAAATGATGTTATGGGAAAAATTTATCAAAATCCAATGTTGGAAAGTATTATAGAACAAATTACTTGATTTTCTTAGTAAATTACGAGACAGAAGAATGTGGGGAGGAACTTAAATAAGAATAGATTAAGATACATATCAAGGAAATGCAATATATGGGCCACATTTGGATTCTGATTTGAATAAACCAATTATATAAAATAAAATAAAATAAAATAAAATAAAATAAAATAAAAAATAAATAAATGAATACCCTGGTTTAGATGGCTTCACACCAGAATTCTATCAAACCTTCAAAGAAGAGCTTGTACTCATACTGCAGAAATTGTTCCAAAAAATTGAGAAGGAAGGAATCTTCTCCAACATGTTCTATGAACCAAATATTACCTTGATGTCATAACCAGAAAAAGACCCAACTTAAAAGGAGAACTTCTAACCAATTTCACTAATGAATATAGATGCAAAAATTCTCAATAAAATCCTAGCCAATTGATTATAGCTACACATTGAAAAAATCCTTCATCACAATCAAGTAATTTTCATCCCAAGGATGCAAGGCTGGTTCAACATATGCGAGTCCATAAATACAATTCACTATATCAATAGAAACAAAAATAAAGGTATGATCCTCTCAATAGATGCATAAAAAGCATTCAATAAAATCCAACATAGTTTTTTAATTAGAACACTAAAGAATATAGGGATAGGTGGCACATTTCGTAAACTGATAGAAGCCATCTACAATAAACCCACAAGTAATATTATACTGAATGGAGTAAAACTGAAAGCTTTTCCACTTAGAACTAGAACCAGATAAGGGTGTCATCTATCACTACTACTATTCAACATAGCGCTAGAAGTTCTAGCCAATATAATCAGGCAAGAGAGGGAAATATGAAGCATTCAAATGGGCACAGAGGAAGTCAAACTCTCACTCTTTGCCAATGATATGATCTTATACTTAGAGAACACTAAAGACTCAACCATAAGACTTCTGGAAGTGATCAAGAAATACAGTAATGTCTTAGGATATAAAATCAGTCCACATATCAGTAGCCTTTGTATATGCCAATAACAACCAATTTGACAAGCTAATGAAGGACACAATTTCTTTCACAGTAGCTTTAAAAAAAATCTAGGAAAATACCTAATAAAAAAGGAATGAAATTTCCTCTAGAAAGAAAATTGCAAAATCCTAAGAATAGAAATAGCAGAAGGTATTAAGAAATGGAAGACCATAACATGCTCATGGCTGAGAAGACTCAACATTGTAAAAATGTCTATACTTTCCAAAGCAATCTACAGATACAGTGCAATCCCCATTAAAATATCATCACCATACTTTCAAGATTTGGAAAAAATAATTCTTCATTTTGTATGGAACCAGAAAAAAAGACCTGTATAATCAAGGAAATTGAAAAGCAAAACCAGGAGTATGGTTCTACTAGACTTTTGGCTATGCTACAAGGCCATAGTGATCAAAACGGTATGGTATTGGCACAAAAATTGAGACATTGACCTTTGAAAATGAATAGAAAACCATGAGATGAAACTAACGTCTCACAGCCACCCGATCTTTGATAAATCAAATAAGAATGTACACTGAGGAATATCCCTATTTAATAAATGGGTTTATCCAGTTCTCCCAACTGGATAAACACATGCAAAAGACTAGAACTGGACACACATCTCTCATCAATTATGAAAATGATTCAATGTGGAGAAAATATTTAAATTTAAGGTATGAAACAATAAAAATCCTCAAAGAAAGTGTGGAGAAAACATGTGGAGATTTCGGCCTAGGGAATGTTTTTATGAAGAAGACTTCAATGGAAATTGCAACACAACAAAAACAAATAAATGGGACTTAATTAAATTAAATAGCTTCTGTACAGTGAACGAAACAACAACCAAAGCAAACAGACAACTTTCAGAATGGGAAAAGATATTCGTACATTATGAATTAAACAAAGGCTTGATAACTAGGATCTACAGAGAATTCAAATTAATCAACAAAAAAAGATCCAATAATCCCATTTATCACTGGGCAAGAGACATAAATAGAACTTTCTTTAAAGAAGACAGATGAGTGGCTAACAAACATACGAAAAAATGCTCTTTGTCCCTAATGCAAATGCAAATCAAAACTACCCTGAGATATCACCTAATCCCAGTGAGAATGTCCAGTATCACAAAATGTCAAATCTGCAGATGCTGTCATGAATGTGGAGGGAAGAAAACACTTTTACACTGTGGGACTGCAAACTAACACAATCTTTTTGGAAGGAAGTATGAAGAATACTTAAAGAACTCCAATTAGACTTTCCATTTGATCCTGCAATCCCATTACTAGGCATCTATCCAGAAGAAAAAAAAAATCCTTTTATCATAAGGAATTTTCACTAGACTGTTTATTGTAGCTCAATTTACAATTGCCAAAATGTGGAAACAACTTAAATGCCCACCAACCCAGGAATGGATTAACAAGCTGTGGTATGTAATACTATTCAGCCATTAAAAAAGATGGAGACTTTACATCTTTTGTATGAATCTGGAAAGAGGTAGAACACATTCTTTTTAGTAAATCATCACAAAAATGGAGAATCAAGAATCCAAAATACTCAATTCTAATATGAAAGGAGTAGATGAGTTTATACAAGAGTGGGTAGGAAAAGGAGAAAGCAGGGAGGGGGGAGGGGGTCACAGTGTCCTGGGGGCAGGACACAATTATAAGAGGGACTTTATCTAACAAATGCAATCAGTGTGTCCTAATTCTTTGTACCCTCAGTGAATCCCAAACAATTAAAAAAAATTGTTTTTGTTTTCAATTTACACAAAAATAAAGCCCTGAAAAAATAACATACTAGTACTGTGTATATGCACAGTACATACTGTGTACATACACAGTACTAGTACATACTGTGTAATTTAGCAACTCTATTTTGGGGTATATATTCAAAAGAGTTGAAATGAGTATTTCAAAAAGATATCTGGACTCCCATGTTTATTGTAGCATTATCTCAATAGTCAAGATACGAGAATAACTTCCATACCCACTGATGAGTGAGTGGATGAAGAAAATGTGGCATATGTATACAACGGAATATTATCCATTTTTATAAAAGAAGCAAATCCTGCCATTTGCAAAAACAAAGATGGACCTGAATGACATTTTGCTAAGTAAAACATCAGACAAAAATAAAAAATTGTATGTATATTATCACTTATGTGTGGAATTAAAAAAAAAAATTTAACTTACGAAACAGAGAGTGAACAGGTAGTTCCCAGGGGTAGAGGAAAGAAAGCGACATGGTCAAAAGGCACCAACTTGCATTTATAATACGAATAATCCTGGAGACCTAGTATCTATCATAGTGACTATTATAAATAAGAATATATGTATACTAAAAATTTGCTAAGAGAACAGATCTAAAGTATTCACACCGAACACATAGAAAGATAACTATGTGAGGTGATGATATGTTAATTAGCTTGATTGTGGCAATCATTTTACAGAGCATATGCATATTATATCACTTTACAAGTCTGAGGACATACAATTTTTGGTTGTGAATTGTACCTCAGTAAAGCTGAAAAAACAAATCAAAACAAAACAATAATCCAGATGTAGTGGATGGCACCTATAATTCCAGCTACTCAATAGGCTGAGAATGGAGAATCTTTTGAGCCCATAAATTTTGATAGTTTGGGGCTGTAGTGAGTGAGGACCAGGCCACTGCACTCCAGCCTGGGCAGCAACAGAAAACAATCTTGTTACTAAAACAACAATAATGAAAAGAATCAGAAAGGAGATTATTATTAGTTCAAGGGTAATGGACCTGATAGAGATTCAGATTTTTTTTCTTATGATAGAAAAAACATGTCAGCATCATCTCTTCATGATAATGTAACATCGCCCATGTTTTCATCTAACAAATTATTGAATTTCCAGTAATACATTCATGTAATTCCTACTACTTTATCTAATTCAAATATATTTTGTATTATATGAAGGGACCCCTTCAAGTAATATTTTTTAATAGATGGCATAGACTGTATCAAAGTGCTTTATTATTGTTTGTATAAACAGCTGGTCATGTTTAAGTCATGAAGACAAAAACTTTTTTTCTATGTTTGTGTAACATAGGTGGAAAAATAATTGGAAAATAACTTTAAATTCAGTAAACAATCGTACTTACAGAAATTATTGTTTATATTTTTATCTCCTCTGGAATTTCACAGATTTCTAGAATATTTTAGTTAAAGATCTCATTTGCATCATGATTTTTTGTATTTATCAATTAAATTTTTAACCTCAAGTAGTCGGGCTTCATATTTGTTATAATGTTATATCTCACTGTATTTAGTTCAGATTTTTACATGTTTACCAATGTGTTTACTTGGATTATCATTAATCATTTGCCCAGTTCCTAAAGTGAGGTGGATAAAACCATCTGGATCCCAGATCTGGCAGTCCCTGCTGAGTAGCAGTCTTCCCTTTATTATAGAGTCATTTCCTTGATGTAAGAAACCTAGTTTCTTACACCCCAGACAACAGGCTGCCTGTTTGAGGAAGGCCTTTGAAATATGTTCACAGATTTCTTTCCGTGATCCATGCAAGATTTTTTCCAGTGAATGACTCGGAAATAAACACAGTTTGCATTATTTTATAATAGCACCTTATTCTCAATGCTTTTTAATGAACCGTTAGTCTAAACAACTTCTAGTGAATGCCACCATTTGCTGATTGCGGGAAGTAATGGACTGTGAAGCAGGAATTGCTAGTGAGCTCTTTTTCTTAATAGTTATTATTTTGATTTCCCCAGCATCTTGGAAACAAGTCCATTAGTACAAACAGTAAATAATGCAAGAGGAATGACATTTCGGCATGTAAAATGCATCTGTCCACTAGAACAATTTAAATAACGTCATGTACTTTAATTCACACAGGCCAGATTTTGTTGAGAATCAGTGACATAAAGTAAAGTACTCAAGATAGGACAGAAGGGTGGTGGAGAAGAGGCAAGCTTCTCCCTTTTGTGGTAACATAAAAAGAAGAAAGCGCTGAATAATGCCTATGAGCAGCGCCTTTGCCTAATGACATGAGAGCGTTAAACATTTATCTTGAACTTTTACAACAAACTCTGATGGTCAAAGAGATAGCTGGAACAGCTCCATAACCATTAAAAAAAATAACATGGCAAAGAAAGACTCAGAGCATTCTTTTATAAGATTTGGAAAAAAATGGCCAGCAGTTTTCTTATACTTTTTAATTAAGGACTTCAAATGAACAAGATAAAGGCCAAGTATAACATCAGCTAATATTCAACGAAAGAATGTATCATGAAAATCTTTACATACTAAGTGGTGAGATACAGTTATTACTGATAGGAGCCAAGTGGATTATGAGATAAACTGATAGTTCAGGAAGATTTGTAGGAGGTGCTATTACATAATGTGATACGTTTGTTAGCTTTACAGAATTAGAATTTCCATATTATCTGCAATGATGTTACTTTAAACTAATGGAGATTAAAAATTTAATGAATAAACAAATTTTCAAGAATTTGATACGTATACAGTTTGAAATTTATAATGAGAAACATGAACTTTCAGTAGATTCAACCTATTCTATTCACTATGGTAGCCTCTAGTCACATGTGCCTATTAAGTGCTTAGTATGTTGCTAATACAAATTGATACATGCTGTAAGAGAAAAAACATACAGTAGATTTTAAATAGTACAAAAAATAAGAAATGCAATTTTTTTTAATTTCCTCTTGATTATATGTTAGAGTGTGTAGATTGGGATGAAAAATAATTGCAATTAACTTTACCTGTTTCTTTTCATTTTTTTCAATACGATATCTGGACTATTTAAAAATTACTCATGTGATTTATATTTCTATTGACAATACAGAATTAAATAGTTGTATTCCTTCAACTAGTGGGGACTCTTCATAGAAACTATCGTGCTTGCTGATTTCATATAGGACAAGATATTTATATAATTCAAATAATCATTAGCTTTAGGTTATTTATCTAATGCACCTATTTCTAATTAGGGATATAGTTGCCAAGTGGTCCAAGTATTTGAGTTTGTTGGTTAAATAACTCTCTTTCTGAAGATGTGTCAAATAAACACACAAGTTTTATTCCAATAACCATTCTTTATCTCTCTATATTGATCATTCTCTTCTGCTAATTTATTCTTTCCTTCAATAGCAGTGCCAAAATATTAGATACATATGGGTGTTGACAATCATTTATTGGCAAATAAATTAAGAGGTCCACAGGGAAACTCCTATGAATTACTGAGTTCACAAAGTTTTGAGAGATTCCACTCAAAAAGAGGGGGTGGGGATTTGTGCAGCTATATGATTGCCAAATTTATTGAATGAATACATAATGTATGGATGAGTGAATGCTATGAAAGTGTTGACATATATTTTTGAGTAGGAAATGTGCATTAGTTAATTCTCCAATACCTACCTCATCCCCTACCCAGGATCCACTTTCCTTTCTAAAAGTGTACTCCAGAAAGCTAGAAGCCTGAGCAATATAGACTTCAACACCAGAATTGGAATGTATGGAAGGAACTGGCAAAAAAAGAACAGAATCAGAGGGACTTAGGTATTGAAATATTTATTCTCATCGTCATAATATTTTCTCCATTCAAGGAAGTCTTTAACTGAGACCAAAGTTCACCCTTACACAGATCTTTCATGGTTACTACTTTTTCTAGGTTGAAATTAGAATGCATATACACTGCAATTTGCCCTAGGAAAATCCCACATAATGCTTCCATTAGATGTAGTAAGGACTGTTAATATTTTTAATTGAAAGAGGTTTATTCTGAGCCATGTATGTGTTACCATGGCCTGTGGAGCCATGTCCAAGAAGGCTTGAGAAAATGGTCTCTCCATGGTTGGGTTACAATTTGCTTTTCTACATTTCAGGGTGGTGGAAATACAAGTAAATTCAAAAATGGATCATAAAAGGCACTATTTTGACTAAAAAAAAAGTCACTAGTTTGACTAAAAAAAAAGCAGGACATTTTGAAGAGGAACATTATAGGTCATAGGTGGGTTTAAAGATTCTTTGATTTGTAATTGGTGAATGAAACAAAAGTTTCTCTAAAGGCTTGGAATATTTTAAGTTAAGATAAGGAAGTCTTGTTAATCAGACACAAGCTACCAGCCATGTACTGGACATATAACCAGACTCAAATAATCTTTTAGGTAAATTGATGACCTGTAGGTGTGGTTTAAGCTTTGTTGTGTATAACATCTGGCCTGTTAATGAGTGATAAAGGATATCTCTATGAAGGGAGAAAGACTTGATGAAGCATGTCTGACTTCACTTCTCATAGCCAGCAACTCAGCTTTAAGGTATTTCCAAGGTCCTTGTGGCCAAGAGAGGTCCATTCAATCAACTGGGGAGCATAAAATTTTATTTTAGTTAACATTAAAAAAGTGAGATATCTTGTCTTGTGGTTTTGTAACCTCTCCCAGATAGCTTCTTGACTCTAAAGCTTTCCCTAAATTAAGAGATACTTGTTTAAGAAAAATGTTTCTTTAGCCACTAAAGTTATTTTCCAAAGGAGAAGTAGAAATTTGTGATAAATAATGTTAGATTTTTCAGGTCTTGGAGGGTAAGAATCTTTCCTTGTATTTGTATACAAATAAAAATTGCATACAATTTTTCAGGTGCATAAGGCATAAGAGCATGGTGTTTGGACATTCACTTAGGTTTGAATGGTGGGTAACACCACTATTTACAAGTTGTGGACTATGTACAAAATGAGTAACTTCCATTATACCTATTCCATTATAAATGAGTAACTTATTATACCTATCTCTTGAGGTTTTTATGAGAATTATATATATTTATATCAAAGGTTATAGGGTACAAATATTTTTGTTACATGGATCACTTTTATAATGTTTGAGTAACTATGATAAATGTTCCTATCACTCAGAGAGTGTTCACTGTACCTGTTGGGTAGGTTTTCACCCATCTTCTTCTCTCCCATCCACCCTGGATGATTTACATTGTTTTATTTTCCTTTATGCACTTGTTCTCAACAGTAACAATTTGACATTGAGTGCATGTGGTGTTAGTGTTTTCATCCTTTAGATACTTCACTTAGGGTAATGGTCTCCAGTTCCATCCAAATTGTTGCAGCAGGCACTACTAAGTCATCTTAGTGGCTGAGTAGTACTCCATGATATAATTATATCACATTTTGTAAATCCACTCATGAATTGATGGGCATTTGGGTTGATCTTTGAAATTATGAATTGTGCTTAGATAATTATTCAAATTCAGATTTATTTTTGATGTAATGACTTATTTTCCTTTGGCTAAATACCCAACATTGAGACCAGTGGATCAAATGTTAGGTTGTTGTTTAGTCCTTTGAGGTACATCTGAGCTGTTTTCCATAGAGGTTGTACTAACTTGTACTTCCACCAGTAGTGTATGAGCATTCCTTCTCTCTCTATACACACCAACATCTATTGTTTTTGAACTTTTAATAGAGGCTATTCTGACAGGGGTAAGAATATATCTCATTGTGGTTTTAATTTGCATTTCCCTCATGATTACTGATATTGACAATTTTTTCTTATGTTTATTAGCTATTTATCTATCATCTTATATCATGTTCATGTTATATCATGTTCATGTTCTGTTCTTGCCTACTTTTAATGGGGTTGTTTGATTTTTTTCTTCTTATTTGATTGAGCTCTTTGTAGATTCTGGTTATCATCCCTTTATTGGATATATAGCTTGCAAATATTTTCTCCCATTCTGGAGGTTGTCTATTTGCTCTGTTAATTATTTCTTTGACTGTGAAGAAGCTTTTTAATATAATCAGGTCCCATTTATTTATTTTTGTCATCACTATGATTGCCATTGGGGTAGTCTTCATAAATTCTTTGTTTAGGCTGACCTCTAGAAGAGATTTTCCAACATTTTCTTCTAGAATGGTTTCATGCCTTAAATTTAAGACTTTTCTCTATCTTAAATTAATTTTTGCAAGTGGTTAGAAATAGGAATATTATTTCACTATTCTGCATGTGGCAATCCAGTATTCTCAGCACCATTTATTCAGTCAGTGTTCTTTACCCCCTCCCCCCATGTATATAGTTGTCTGCTTTGTCAAAGATCAAATGGCTATATGGGAATGGTTTTATAACTGAGTTTTAGGCTCTGTATCATTGATCTATGTGTCTATTTTCATACCAATACCATACTGATTTAGTTACTACTGCTTTGTGGTATAGTTGGAAGTCTGGTAATATGATGTCTCCCAATTTGTCCCTTTTGCTTAAGATTTCTTTGGCTATTCAGGCTCTTTTCTGGTTCTACATGAAGCATAGAATTATTTTTTCTAAATCTGAGAAATATGACCTTGCTACTTTGATGGGGATTTTTATAAAGATAGCAGCTGAATTTTTTTTAATGCTTTTTCAGCATCTGTTCAGATGATCATGTGAGCTTTGTTTTGCCTCTGTTTACATAGTAAGTCATATTTATTGATTTATGTGTATCAAATTATCTTTGCATCCCTGTGTCAAAGCTCACTTGTTCATGCTGGGTTGTTACTTTTATTATTATTTATGATATGCTATTAAATTTGGTTCACCAGTATTTTATTGAGAATTTTTGCATCTATATTCATAAAGAATATTAGTTGGTAGTTTTCTTTTTTTCTTAATTGCATTCTTTCTTGGCTATGACATCAAGGTAATACTGGTTTTATAAAATGAATAAGGGAGGATTCCTTCTTTCTTAATGTTATGCAATAATTTCTATAGAATGGATACCAACTCTTCTTTTTAGGTGTGGTAAAAGTCAAGTGGGAATTTATCTGGTCCAGGCCTTTTTTTGTTGTTATTGTTGTTGTTGTTGGAAATATTTTTCTTGATGCTTTAATCTCATTGCTCATTATTTGTCCAGAAGTTCTATCACTTCCTGATTGAGTCTTGGAAGATTATATATTTCCAGAAACTTGTCCATTTCATATACGTTTTTGACATGAGGTGCATAGAGATTTTTATGGTATTCACAGATGATATTGTGTATTTATGTGCCTTCAGTTGAATTATCTCCTTTTTTATTTCTAATTGATGTTGCTTGAATTCTTTTTCTTTTATTCCTGGTTAATCCAGAAAGAGATCTATCAATTTTATTTATTTTTTCAAAGAATCAACTTTTTGTTTCATTTATCTTTTGTATAATTTTGCTTTTGATTTTGTTTAGCTCTGCTGTAACTTTAGTTATTTCTTTTCTTCTGCTGGCATTGGGCTAGGTTTGTTCTTCCTCTTTTAGTCCCTTGAGATATTTCAGTAGATGGTTAATTTGTAATTTTTCTGTCTTTTTGTGGTAGGTATGGAAGTCAGTGAATTTTCCCCTTCAGACTGCTTTTGCTATACCCTATAGATTTTGATAGCTTGTATCCTCTTTGTCATTGAGTTCAAAGAAACCTTTAATTTTTTTCTTAATTTTGTCATTGATCCAATAATCATTCAGGTGCAGTTTGTTTGATTTTCATGATTTTATGTAGAATTGAGTGTTTCTCATGGAGTTTATTTCTAGTTTTATTTCCCTTAGCCTGACAAGAGCATATAATATAATCAAAGATATAATTTTAATTTTTCTGAAATTATTGAACCATACTGTATGTCATAAAATATGACCAATCTTGGAGAATGTTCCATATGTTGATGTGTAGAATGTATATTCAGTAGTGTTTTGGGTAACTATGATAAATGTTCTATAAATGTTCATTAGAAGTAATTGTTCTATGGTCCTTTTTACGTTCAGTATTTATTTACTTCCTGCTTGGATGATCTGCCCAGTTCCATGAGTGTGGTATTGAAGTCCCTGGTAATCACCCTTGTTGCTGTTTATATCTCTCCTCTTAGATATAGTATAGTTTGCTTTATAAATATGAGTGTTTCTCTGTTCAGTAGATAAATATTTAGGATTTCTATTTCTTCTTATTGAAATACTCTCTTTACCATTATCTAATGACCATCTGTGTCTATCTTTACTACTGTTGATTTAAGGTCAATTTTATCTAATATGAGAATGGCAATCCCTGCTTTCTTTTGGTTCCATTTGCATATTTTATATATATATATATATATATTTTTTTTTTTTTTTTTTTTTTTTTTTTTTTTTTTCTATCAGTAATGAGTCTGTAATAGTCCTTGTGGGTAAATGTGTTTCATGCAAAAGTGCCAATGCTTGGCTTTTATTTTTTTATCTATTCATTCATCCTATGTCTCTTGGATGTCTCTTGGGGAATTCGCTCCACTTGTGTTCTGATAGAGTTGATATAAAGCTTGTTGTGTTCATCCTGTTGGTTAGTACCTTATTATTTTCTTTTTCTTTCTTTTTTTTTTTTTTTAAACCTCTTATACTATTACTTTACTTGAGCCTTGAGCTTTAGTTTTTGGGTGATTTCACACTGAAAGGTGACCATTGCACTGACCTATGTATAATGTAGTACTGAGTATTTCCTGCAAGGCCGATTTGGTCTTGAAAAATTTCCTTAGTGTTTTCTTAAATGAAAAAGTCTTTATTTCTCCTTCATTTATGAAACTTCATTTTACACAATACAAAATTTTTAGGCTGGCAGTTGTTCTGTATAAGAAGACTGAAGATAGGGCCCAAATCTTGGTTTGTAAGACCTTAGTTGAGAAGTCTGCAGTTAACCTGATGGGTTTTCCTTTGTCTGTTACTTGATGATTTGCACTGTAGCTCATAGGAGTTTCTCCTTCCTCATTCTTTGGCTAGTCTGATGACTATATGTCTTGGTGACTGACTCTTTGCAACGAATCTTCCAGCATTTGTTGAGCTTCTTGTACCTAGATGTCTGAATCTTTAGCAAAAACAGTGAAATTTTTCTTGATTATTCCCTCAAATAGATTTTTCAGTCATTGGGCATGTTCTTTTTCTCCCTCTGGGGTGCCTATTATTCTTCACTTTAGGCATTTTACACAATCCCATATAGGATTTATTTCTCTGTTCATTATTTTTAACTGATTGATTTAATTAGAAAAAAAAAATTATCTTCAAACTCTGAGAGTCATTCTTCTACCTTGATCAGTCTATTCTTAAATTTTTTCACTGTGTTTCCTTAAATGAATCTTTCATTTCCAAAAGTTCTATTTGGTTTTTCCTTATTATGTCAATCTCATTAGTAAATTTTTTATTCATTTCCTGAATTTTTCTGGTTTATTTTAATTGGTTTTCCATATTCTCCTGGATTTTGTTGGGTTACCTTATAATCCATATTTGAAATTCTTAACCTGTCATTCCAATATTTTCACTTTGGTTAGTATCCCTTGTTAGAGAGCTGGTGTTCCTTTTTAGGGGTAACCTTTGACTTTGATATTTAATACTTCTATAGTTGTTACAATGGTTCTTTTTCATATGGAGCAGCTCTTGCTCCTTAATATTAGACTTAATTTTGTTTAGATGGGGCTTCCCCACCACTCCAAAAAAATATAAAGAGGTTTTCATAGTAAATGTTAAGTAAGAACTTAAGGCTTTGTTTGTGGGTGCCTTGAGGATGATCTAGATCTTTGACAGATTCTTTGTTTATGAGTATCTTTAGTGTGGTGATTTTCTCTTTCACCTGTAGCAGTGGTGCACTATATGTGGACAGATTCTTTATCTCTCTTTGATGAGAGAAGATGAAGACCTTTGAAGTCCTTTCTCTTTCCTCAGTCCTTTGGCCTTCTTAGCAGTGTGAATTGTAATGGCATGCCCAGTTCAATGTCTCAGACAGTAAGTGGCATTTGTGGGTGAGAAATGACCTTGCCCTGAATGACTAAGTTAGTGAATATTGTAAATGGTTGTACAAATTGACCTCCTAATCAATAGATGGTGTTTGTAGGAAGCAATAGCCTTCAGTGAAAAAATTTTGGGGGAGGCACACTTAATTACCCCACATAGTGAGGTGCTTCTTTGTTATTTGCCTCAGTGGAAATATTATTTGCCTCAGATGAAGGAGTGAGACTGGGTATGGTTGGGTTCTGTGGGCCTAATGAGCTGTTAATTATTTTAAGTATCACATTTTACTGTCAAATAAGTGCCTATTTGATGACAAATTACATGGTCACCAAAAATATCCCTTTATAGTCTAATTTTCTACCCTTCCATGTCTAGTTACTCTTTGCCTTGCCCTCAATTTCAAGGCAAAAGTCACAATTGGATATTTTCCTTCTTTCTTGAAATAGTAAAAGGAATTCTACCCAAAGAACATTACATTCAAATCAAGGAAATTCTTTAGTGTCAGGTTGGAAGATGTCTTTGGAATTCCAGTCCTTCAGGGTTTAATTCTTATAAACCAGGGGCTACTTGCTATTTCTCATTTTTTCCCCTTCTAAATGAAATATTTTATTATGATTATCCTTTTATTGATAACATTGCATTTTTTAGATGTGCATATATGTGTTGGAGGAAGGAGGAACCAGACAACATATATTTTAGTTATAAAATCACTAGTTCATAAAGAACCTCATCTAGGCTGGGCTCAGGGGCTCATGCCTACAATCCCAGCACTTGGGAGGCTGAGGTGGGTGGATTGCCTGAGCTCATGGGTTTGAGACCAGCCTGAGCAAGTGCAAGACCCAGTCTCATAAAAAAAAAAAAAATAGCTAGGCATTGTGGCAGGTGCATATAGTCCCACCTACTTGGGAAGCCAAAGCAAGAGAATCACTTATGTCTGGGAGTTTGAGGTTGCTGTGAGCTATGACGCCTTAGCACTCTACTGAGAGCAATAGGGTGAGACTCTGTCTCAAAAAAAAAAAAAAAAAAGGAACCTCATCTGGATTCAATGGAGATTGTTATGCTTTAACCAGAAATCTCAGACCTTGAGTCAGAGTTATTATCTGGATATTGTATGGGATTGTCTTCCTTGGAGACAATGATTATTTCTATGTATGGAAGGAAAAGTGAATGTACACATTTGAATAAACAAAGAAGTGGTCCCTGGAAGACTACTAGTTGCACACATCAAACCACTTTCCCCTTCTACCATAGTATTTGAGTTATATCTGGGAGCCATATATAGCCACTTGTGACTAGATATAGCCACATGGGCAAGTTCTTACCCAAAGAATATCAGCAGAAGTTTTGTCTGCTATTTTTATGGAATAGGTTGCAGAATTACATGAATACTAGCCATGCCTTCTTTTTCTCCTGGCTTTTGCAATATAGAATTTGGCTGAGATACAATGTAAAAATTTAAAAATTTAATCATTTAGAAAAATAATGTCTTTTGAGATGTTAGTGTAAAATGACAGGAGCTGATAACTCTTCATGATCTCTTAGAGTAGAGCTATTTTACCTATGAAAATATTAAATGTGAGATAGAAATAAACATATATTCTTCTTTAAATTACTCAGTTATGGAAATGTCTTGTTACACAACAAATACATGATTTTATATAATAGTCAGTATAAATGGTAAACTAGGAATAGGTGAACAATATAGTGAGTGGAAGTTGCCATATGCATAGCCTTTTAAATTAACAAAGTTGTAAGTCATAACAAAGTTTTTTCAACTATTGTGTGTTTCCTACACACATAAATATAATGAACATTTTCCATATAGTCATTCCTTTAATAACATGGTCCATAAAAATTTCTCTATACTTAGTATGTACACAGTTTACTTGAATTAGTGCTACATGAAAAATTCTGTAATTCATATATTAACTTCATTCAGACAAATCTAACTATTTTAAACTTTTCTAACTTTTACAAACTTTACCCTTAGCTAAATGCTCAAATTACTTGCTAAATTGGGTAATTTGACAGTAAGTAATGTGAATATTTTACTAAAAATGCATGATGTATATTTGTGAATAAAAATAATTTTAATTAAAAACTGTGGAAATAGCAATCACAAATTTATAGGTAAGTTCTGTACACGATGAAGGTAAGACAGGCCAGCCAGTTTTGGTAAGATGGCATGAAATCTGAAGGCTGTTTGCTTCTCAATCCTGCTGTTTGGTCATTGTGAACTGCTGGTCTAATTAATTAATCCCCCTGGGATATTTTAAAATGAGAATAATAATGAACTATTTCATGTAATTGTCATGAAAATTCAAAGATAAATAGTATGAGAAAGAAAATGAAAATTCTATGTTATATATTACACAAATATAAACTAACCAGGTAGAAGACAATATTAGTATAATAGTACATTTAGTAGGATCAGTTAGCAATTGCCAAAAGTCTTTGACCAATTTGTAAATTAGAATCTTTTATTTTTACATTAAAAGTATTTCCATTTCATTTCACTCTGTAGCTAGACATAAGAAAAAAATTAAGAGTAATGTAAAGACATAGGACATTTTGTTTTAAATCACTCTTGATTTTCAATTAGTAGGCAATAGATGAATACTATAAGGTTATTACTTATATGGTTATGATCTATATTCTATGAAAATTAGTAGTGTCCAAAAGTTTTCTAAAGTAACTCTTTAAGGGTTCAGGATACAGAATTATGGGTTAAGAGTAGATTTAAAGTAGGAGAGTGGTAGATTTGTAAAGTCAGTTTTGTCATTTTTAATTTTGTAAATTAGAAAGTTTACCATAATCTCTCTAGCATTCCTTTACAATTTATTTAAATATAAATCAAGTCAATGTATATTAATGAATCAAATTTTGTGCTAGACTTAGAAGAATGCATGGATACTTCTAAATTTCATTGCTAATATCTGATAACACCTTAAAAATTATTAATAAAAACACAATCAAAACTCAATGCATACTACTTACTACTATCTGTGATTTTTCTTTTAAAATATTAAAATAGAAATTTTGCAAAGATGTGACATTTCTTGTTTCATTTCTTTCTAGTATCATTGTTTCAATTTTTCAATGTAGTTCCTCTAATGAGTAGGATCTAGTGATCATTTAGAGATCATCTAGAATCTAGTGATCACTAGAAATCATCTAGAATCTAGTGATCACTAGAGATCATCTAGTCTCAAATGAGTAGGATCTTTTTTGTAAACAAAGTTGTTTTATTATTAGAAGAAATAATGATAAATTACAAAGATCAACTTTTCCTATATTTTAATTTCATTAAGTAATTTTAGTTTATAATAACAATTTGAGTTATTTTCACAATTTTTGATTTAAACCATGTAATATTATTAAGTATCTATACATGCATTGTACAGATTTTCAAAGAGGGAAAATATCTGTACAATTTTGCTCCTTAAAGTTTTTGAACTATTTTCTCACAATTAATGACATAACCTATTTTTTAAAAAAAAAAATGTCCAGAATTAATATTTTTGATTTGTTTAACTTATTACTTTTTAAGTACCTTTACGAAATTTTCTTCAATACAGCAGAATGGATTAATTCATTAAATGTTAATTTTGTTTTTTTTTAAAGGCAGATTTCTTGTTTGGTTTATAGAAGATTAGGTGGTTGTAAGATGTTAGTTTAATTTCTTGGTTTTCTATTCAATTCCAAGTGTCTAGAACATACCTTGGGGGAAAGACTCCCTATTCAACAAATGGTGTTGGGAGAACTGGATATCCACATGTAAAAGACTGAAACTGGACCCAGACATTTCCCCACTCACAAAAATTGATTTAAGATGGATAAAGGACTTAAATTTAAGTCATGAAACAATAAAAGTCCTCAAAGAAAGCATAGGGAAAACACTGAAAGATATTGGCCTGGAAAAGACTTCATGAAGAAGACTGCCATGGCAATTGCAACAACAACAAAAATAAACAAATGGGACTTCATTAAACTGAAAAGTTTCTGTACAGCTAAAGAGACAACAACCTAAGCAAAGAGACAACCTACACAATGGGAAAGGATATTCACATATTTTTGAATCAGACAAAAGCTTGATAACTAGGATCTATAGAGAACTCAAATTAATCCACATGAAAAAAACCAACAATCCCATATATCAATGGGCAAGAGACATGAATAGAAACTTCTCTAAAGAAGACAGACGAATGGCTAGCAAACATATGAAGAAATGTTCATTATCCCTATAGATTAGAGAAATGCAAATCAAAACCACCCTGAGATGCCATCTAACCCCAGTGAGAATGGCCCACATCACAAAATCTCAAAACTGCAGATG
>CAUYPK010041020.1:0-70936 GCA_963574355.1 Loris lydekkerianus
AGTGTAATGATTTAAAAGGCAAAGTCACATCAAAAGACACTTTTACCAGACATAACCTGCAAATATGTTATCCCATTCTGGGGGCTGTCTGCATGTTTTACTTACTGTGTTCTTGGATGTGCAGAAGCTTTTTAGTTTGATCAGATCCCAGTCATGTATTTTTGGTGTTGCTTTAATTGCCTATGTGTGTGTGAGTGGGGATCCTCCTCATAAATTATTTGCCCAGGCTAATTTCTTCAACTGTTTTCCCTGCACTTCCTTCTAGTATTCTTATAGTTTCATGTCTTAAGTTTAAATCGTTTATCCAGTGAGAGTCTACCTTTGTTAATGGTGAAAGGTGTGGGTCCAGTTTCAGTCTTCTACAGGTCGCCAGCCAGTTCACCCAGCACCATTTGTTAAACAGGGAGTCTTTTCTCCCACTGAATGTTTTTAATTGGTTTATTGAAGATCAAATGACAGTAAGTAGTTGGGTTCATCTCTTGGTTCTCTATTCTGTTCCATATATCTACCTCTCTGTTTTTATGCCAGTACCAAGCTGTTTTGATAACTATCTATTTATAGTATAGTCTGAGATCTGGTAGTGAAGAATCCACAGAGAACTCAAATACATTAGCAAGGAAAGAACAAGTGATCCCACCTCAGTGTGGGCAAGGGACTTGAAGAGAAACTTCTCTGAAGAAGACAAGAGCACAGCCTACAGACACATGAAAAAATGTTCATCATCCTTAATCATCAGAGAAATGCAAATCAAAACCACTTTGAGACATCATCTAACTCCAGTAAGATTAGCCCATATCACAAAATCCCAAAACCAGAGATGTTGGCGTAGATGTGGAGAAAAGGGAACACTTCTACACTGCTGGTGGGAATGCAAACTAATATGTTCCTTTTAGAAAGATGTTTGGAGATCACTTAGGAATCTAAAAATAGACCTGCCATCCAATCCTGCAATTCCTCTTCTAGGTATATATCCAGAAGACCAAAAATCACTTTATAACAAAGATATTTGCCACCAGAATGTTTATTGCAGCCTAATTCATAATTGCTAAGTCATGGAAGAAGCCCAAGTGCCCATTGGCCCATGAATGGATGAATAAATTGTGGTATATGGACACCATGGAATATTATGCAGCCTTAAAAAAGATGAAGACTTTAACTCTTTTATGTTTATATGGATGGAGCTGGAACATATTCTTCTTAGCAAAGTATCTCAGGAATATAAGAAAAAGTATCCAATGTACTCAGCCCTACTATGAAACCAATTTATAAACACCCACACTTCCATATGAAAGCTATAACCCAACTACACCCCAAGATGAAGGGGAAAGAGGAGGGGGAGGGAAAGAGAGGGGGGAGGATGGGGAGAGGAAGGGCAATTGGTAGGACCACACCTATGGTGCATTTTACAAGGGTATAAGTTAAATCTACTAAGTGTAGAATATAAATGTCTTAACACAATAACTAAGAAAATGCAGTGAAGGCTATGTTAACCATTTTCATTAAAGTATTTCAAATTGTATATAAAACCAGCACATTATATCCCATAATTGCATTAATGTACACAGCTATGATTTGATTTAAAAAATGAATAAAAAAAGGACACTTTTTAGCTAGTTACAAATTTCAGCATCACCTGAAAAAAAACTGACTTTTGTTTGCTCCATGTCAACTCAGCATTTTAGTAGTAAAGATGCTATTATATGTCTTAGGCACCTGTGCTAGGTATTGTGATCAGTTAGACTAGAAAGATGAAACTCCACGGTTTTCTTGCTCAGAGCACAGGGCTAGAGAGAAGAGAGAGAATGGCTGAGGCAACTTAAGAGCTCATTACAAAGTGGGAACTTGGGGGAAAGTGGGAGTTTCGACTTTGCTGGCAAATCAAGACCAAGCTTCACAGAGAGAATAGCATTTGATCTGAGACTTTAAAGATAACATGAGTTAGCAGGAGGATAAGAAGCAGGGCACATGTTCCAGACAAAGGACGAGCACATGAGCACAGCCACAGAGCTGTGGGCGACAGTGTTATACTCGGGGAATTGTAATCTTCTAGTCTTTCAGGAACATAAAATTCAAGGTAGGCTGCTGGAGGGTTGATTTTGGACTAAGGTAGCCAAGGATAGAGCATGAAGACTGGTAAACCAGCAAAAATATCAAACTCCATCTTGTACTCAAAGAGAAACCGTAATTTGGAGTCTGTTGTCCATGTAGTTTGATTTTGAAACGATGTTTTAGAATTAGGTGCAAATCTTGCCTTGTTGTGGCACTAGAACTCTTTTTCCTCCTTTTCCTCCTCCCGCCTCATTCACTTCCTTTTCTTTCTCTTCCTCCTAATATTTCTCCTTCTCATTCAAATATTCACCACTGTGAGACTTTCCAAGAAAACATGAAATGAGATTTTAAATTATATGTTTACACGACTTCATAAAATGTAGGTCATAACCTATCACCGCATCACAGATACTTAGAAATAAAGTAAATATAGAAACAAATACATGAGAGGTAACCAAATACATTCCAAGTTAGAACATAAATTAGAAATACGGTTTTAACGTCAAATAAACCATTTCTTTGAATAAATTAATTTGGCAGCACAAAGTGAGTCATGTCTCTATGTTGCCACCAGAGGGAGCCAGAGTGTGAGATTCCGCATGAGACTTCACCGCCAGAGCCAGAAAACAGCTTTCCTTGCAAATCCCTTTGCTTACTTGTCCATTTTGATCAAAATACCTCAGTCTTGCACAAATAATTTAGCTGATGCCAGAATCTATTTAACATGCTATAAGGTAGATCAGTAGTGACGCTTGGCCCTCATGGTGGAATCAAAACCTCAGTCACAATTTCCAGCTCCCTTACGTAGGAGACAACCTTCAAATAGGCTTCAAGTAAGATGGATTACCTGCGTTTCAGCACCACCCTGAATATTTAAGGGGAAGGTGTAGGGGGAGAAGGAAAAAGATGAAGCAACAAAACAGAAAAGGAAATTCTTAGCCCAGACTTTTAATAGTTGATAAGGACTCTGAAACTAACAGAAGCTAAGGAGATAAGGTAGGCTAAAAGTAAGCAGAAACTAGGACAGGAAAGCAACATGTTCCCTATCACCTGGCCCACCAAGGGAGGGTGACCAGAACTCCCACCGTCTCAGTTTGGAGTGTGAGGCAGAAGGGGATGTAAACTTGGAATTGCTTATGTGTAAATATTATTAAATATAAAAATAACAGCAGCATGAGCCACATTTCATTGAGGGTGGTGCCTGTGGCTCAAAGGAGTAGGGCGCTGGCCCCATATGCCAGAGGTGGTGGGTTCAAACCCATCCCCGGCCAAAAACTGCAAAGAAAAAAAAATTTTTCATTGAATCTGAAAATGACTTTGTTTTACCCATATTTCACACTTAGACTTTCATTTCATAAACGATGACATCAGATCCTTGGAAAGAACATGGACAATGGACAGGTTCTCCCTTGAAAATAGTAACCATCTAGTTGAGGTGATAAAATACATACCTTGTAAAATATTAAAAGAGAAATGCCAAGGGAAAACATGTGAGCTGGGGCCACGGTAGATGGTATAGAAAAAAGGAAGGATAAAAGAGAATTTTATGGTCAAGGAAATTGTGAGGTTGGGTCCATAGAGATAAACTCGGAGAGAGAAGAATGGTTCAGGAAATACAGAGAAAATCAAATGCAAATCTTCCCCTTGAAGGGTTGTCAGAGCTTCAGCTGGGGTATGAAGTGATGGAGTAAGCATTTTGAAAAGTATTTTTGGCAGATGTAACATAATATCTTTTAAGTCATTCATTTTGGGGTGAGCCTGGGAAGTAGGTAAGAGAAGGGATGGAAAATGTATTCTAACATGCAGGGGAAAGAGTTGAGGGTTTAGATTTGACCAGTCTGGAAATTCCTGCCCAGCCCCCACTGTCTCAGTCACTTTGGGCAAGTCACTTGGTTTCCTTGGCCTGTGCATCTGTCAATTGGGCTTATCAAATCTACCAGGTGACTCATTTGAGGAATAAGGACGTAATGTCTGAAGTGTCCTCCCTAGCGAGAGAAGGCACTCAGTGAAGAGTACAGTTCAACACGTCCATCGTAATGATGCCAGCAACAGACAACTCTTTCTTTCTCAGCCCTTCTCCCTGGACCGATCTAAACTTGGGAGCATAGTATTTTTATATTTAGTTCTCAGAAAAATTTTCTTTAAAGAAAGATTTCCATAAAGCATACAAACACAGATGATACTAATTTTTTGCACATTTATAAAGTTTTAATGTCATTACGTGCTTTTGTCTGTGTGCCAGACTTTCTGGATACCCAGTGGCATGAGAAAAGAAAATTATTTCCAAGCACAGTGATATTTTAAGTTTGTGCTTTGAGGTTTCATCTCTTACCAAACATGATCATAGTTATTTAAAATTTAAAAAAAGAAGAACCAAATTAAAAAAAAAAAAGAAGAAGAAAAGAAAAAGGTCTATGCTGCCTTCCTAGCAAGAGAAACCTCTTCATAAATGAAAAACAGGACAGAAACTCAAACTGAAAAGGAGCCAATGCCCTGTGTCCACTGGGCCAGAAGCAGGCAAAGTCTCCAGACATCTGGTCCTGGGACCACAAGCCAAGTGGCTGTCGTGAGGCCATGGTCTTCTCATCTGTAATGATAGAGAACATGTTTCTAGGGTTGTTGTGGTTAAAAAAAAAAAAAAAAAAAGTATTAGAACATTCAGAGAATTAAGAATAAAAAGTGGCGTAGACTATAGATGCAAAAATATTAGCGTCACTTGCTGCTGTTTTTATTTTTTATTGTTGTTGTTTTTAGATGGAGAAAGATAACAAACCTCATCAATTAATTTGGAGGAAACCATAGTGAAAACAGATCATTCCATTTATGGAGGAAAGAATCTTCCTTGGTTAGATTCCTATAGCTCCTTAAAGACCAGAATGAGGAGAAAAAGACAGGTGTGAGCACAAGAAACTTATAGAAAAAAACTCACTACGTTGTTTCACTCAAAGAAATGATACCACATCTTTAAAAATGAAAAAGAGAATTCAGGTTCTACAGTTCTAAATAAAGGTAGAAAAGAACTTGTAGTGTTTCCTCTCAAAATAAAACTTAGCGAATCGGTACTTTTGTAGGAACATTTAGGAGTTTGTATTTTATTGTAAGTTTGCAAAAATGAGGGTACTGAGCAGCATGCCTTGATCTGACATGCAGACGGTACTGTGTCAGCTCCAACGTCCTCCTTTGTCTCACAAACGTGAAGACCTTGCTGCAATCCTGTAAAGATTGTATATTAGCTTAACATGGTGGGTACCCAGAAAGCATAACCCTTCAGTCTCTTAACACTTACGAATAGTGTTTTTCAACCTTTATTATTAACTCACAGCACACTTGAACCTGTAAGTTAAACTTCTATGGCACACTTAAATTATGTTGATGAAAAATAAAAAGAGTAAAACAAGAATGTACTTAACTGTGCTTTGAATTTCTTTCAAAAATAATTCAAGTAATGATCTTTAAAAATTTTGGCAGCACCCCTAAAACCCTCTCAAGGCACACCAGTGGAAAATCACTGCTGGAGAGGCTGCAAAGCTCAGTGGGAATAGTGAAGACGAGAAACCCCCAACCCTGGTTCATTCCATCTGACTTTGGGGATTGTACATGTACTTCCCAGGGAAAAGAGTCTCACGGCTTCTGTCGAGTTAAGACTGAGAAATTATGCTCACAGGCAGAAGGTGCCCTTCAGACAAAACCAGGGCCCTGGCCAGCGCCGCCTCCTCTTTCTCCCGTGGAGGAGAAACAAAGCCAGCTAGAACGGAAGCATGAGATAGAATTGTGAACCTATTCTCATTTTTAAAAATTGCCTCCAAACACAGCTATGACGCCCCACAACTCTGTTCAATAGAAGGGCTAGAAATACTTCCTCCACTGTAGGGTGGTGTCTCCCTAAAATTCTATGATAAATGAATAAGAAAAGCATTTAAGATTTTTATATAATTATCAACTAATTCAATTATTTCCAATCAGGATAGTATGCTGACAGAACTAGGCGGGTAAAGTAAAGAACATGTTAGATAAAAAAGAAACAATGAGATGAATTTGGAGAGAAATAAAAAAGGAAAAATCCATGAATCTATAGAACACGACCTACAGTGTGATATGTTAGCTATATATTCACACGTGCATCTCACACACACGCACGGAAAACCTAGCTCCCTGCTGTGCTCTGAACAGGGGCACTTAAGGATGTTTATGCATCTACTCTTACTGCAAATAGTTCTTATGCCTTTCTTTTTCTCGTTCTTGCTCCTTGAAGATAAAATGAAGAAAAAGTCCTACCCAATTCATATCATCACAGCAACAGAGGGATTCACACTGCCATAGCTGCAGGTCCCCTGTGGAAATGTAGCCACTTTTGAGTTATCCTCCAAAGGCCTTGTTTAAAATAAAGGCTAGATTGTTAAATGCACTTATAAAAAACACCTGCTGATTCTTTCAGTTCAGCGTCTCTAGTCATGGACAAAGGGTGCTGATGAGCTCGAGAGCTCTCCAAGAGTTGATCTTCTTTGTGCTTAGTAAATATGTCACCAACGTCTTAACTCTGCTTTGCTGGCTGTATTAAGAAATCCCATAGCGCTAGATAGTCAGAAAGCTCCAAGTGCTAGATTTATTAAAAAGAAGAAGGGGGGAGGACAAGTGCTCATTTTCAGCCTCTACTAACATTAGGAAGGCAGGGGTTTTACAGGAGACTTCTGGGTCACACTATTATATAAAGGAAAGGGAGAATATATCTTCTGACTCTGAATATTTGCAAAATTATGGGATGCAGACCAATGCCATGAGGCTAAAGTGAGTTAACCACACAGAGTTTTGGGTTGGGGAGACAGAGTCTTACCTTATCACCCAGGCTAGAGTGTAGTGGCCTCCTCATAGCTCACTGCACCCTTAAACACCTGGGCTCAAGCAATCCTCCTCCTGCCTCAGCCTCCCAAGTAGCTGGGACTAGAGGCATCTGCCATAACACCTGGCTAATTTTTTGTGTTTTTTAGTAGACATCGGGGGTCTCACTCTAGGTCAAGTAATCTACCTGCCTCAGCCTCCCAGAAGCAAGGATTATAGGCGTGAGCCACCGTGCCCAGTCAAGATGTGATTCATAAAAAATAGTTTAAGTCTAAAATAATAAGCTCTGTGTCTTCCATGGAGGGCCAAGGAAGTTGTTGATGATGAAATAAAACCAAAGAAGGAATTCATATGTATAGAATAATCCTGGATTATTTATGTTCTCCTCTTCCCAACCACACCAACAACTAGTAAATAATTGATAGGCATAAGAAAGGAAACTTCCTCTGCATCAATTGTGATCAATGTGTCACATTGAGGATGGGGTGCTGGCTAGGGCAGAAGGGGGTAGGGAGGTCAGTACCTAAAGAAACTAGACTGCCTTGGCCACTGAAAAAGCATCCTAGTCACCATCCATCAAGACCCTGTCATTTCCAGTGTCACCCCAGTGTACTTCCCACTGTTAGGTTGATACCTTAAAATAAATAGTTATTCTTGCCTTCAAATATTTGAGCCCCTAAATGAAACATGTTGCATCTAGAAGCATCTGTTTTGAATGCCTGTCCATTATAATCCAGGGTGGGCTCTCCTGGTACAAAAGAACGCCGCACTTTGTGGAAGTGATAACAGAAGTGGACAAAATTCCTGTAAAAAGGCAAATGGCAAATATTTTCAGCTTGTGGGGCGAATGGTCCCCGTTGCCACTTGTCAGTGCTGTGGCTGCTGCTATCACACGTGAAAGCAGCCACAGACAATACATTAGTGAATGCACATCACTGTGTTCCAATAAAGCTTTATTTACAAAAGAAGACGGGAGGGGGCTAGATTTGGTCTGTGAGCCACAGTGTGCCAACCTATGTGCATAGCCACGAATGGCGGTTAACCAATGCTCACCAAAGAAAATTCTTGTCACTGATGCCCCCAGCTTACCTTTCCAAACTATGCCTCCCGTGGTCTCCAGTCCCTCTCAACTATTCAGTGCTCACCAATACGTCATTTACTCTTCCACTTCTGTACCTTTTACTCTGCCAAGAATGTCCATGCTCGTCTTATGGATACTCATTCAATTCTTCTTATTTCCTTTAGGTGGCGCTATAGGTTTTAGCACCTGGAGTCAGGCTCTCTCTTTTGGACCTAAGAGCTGCTATTCCTCTCTGCCATGTTACATGTGTGTATGTATCCATGGTTTGTGGGTCTCTCTTCTCACTCAATCCTCAAACAACCTCTGTAACCTAGTAATCATATTCCCGTTAGCCTTCAGTAACTTGAGCATCTAACATAGACTTTGGCACAGTTGCTGACATGTAAGGTAGTAGCTTCGCTTGAATTAGTAGAATTCTAAAAAGTTGTAATACTAAGCACCATATTTATCTAATTCTATTATAATTATTGCTATTTTACTGGATGCAAGAGAGAATATTCTTGTGCTAAAATAATGTTTTACAATCTGTGGTGATCAAATGCCCTGTTGAGAGCTTATATAATATTAATTTAAAATGAGATTACTGGGCAGTACAATGCAGGCAATTATATTTTAAAAGGCTCCTCAAAGGTTAGGAAGGAAATCTAGCACCAGCATACTTAGTTTAACTGTGTTTTACTTTTTTACACTTCATAGATAACATCTTTTCTAAAATTGGAAGTTTGTGGCAATGCTCTGTTGAGCAAGTCAGGTCATGCTATTTCTCCAAAAGCACGTGCTCCCTTCTTGTCTCCATGTCACATTTTAGAAATTATCTCAATGCTTTCAGATTTTTCATTATTATTATGTCTGTAGTGGTGATCTGAGATGAATAATCTTTTTTTGGAGGGTGGGGCTGCGTTTGAACTCACCACCTCCTGTATATGGGGACAGCGCCCTACTCCATTGAGCCACAGGCGCCGCCCGAGATTAATAATCTTTAATGTTACTATTATAATTGTTCGGGGCACCAAAAATCACACCTGTATAAGACAGTGAACTTAATAATTGTGTGCGTTGTGACTGCTCTGCTGACGGGCCCTTCCCCAGTTTCTCTCTTCACGTGCCTCCCTGTTCTCTGAGACGCAGTAATATTGAAAACAAAACAATTAATAAGCCTACAATGGCCTCAGTGTTCAAGAGACAGGAAGAGTCACACAGCTTTCACTTTAAATCAAAAGCTAGGAAGGATTAAACTTAGTGAGGAAACCATGTCAAGAGATGAGACAGACCTGAAGCTGGGCCTATTAATGCTAAAAAAAAAAAAAAAAAAAAAAAAAATGGGAATGCCAAGGAAAACATCTCGGAGGAAATTGTAAGTGCTACTTTAGTGAACATATGGATGATATGAAACAGGCTAATTGCTGACATAAAGGGGTCCGGATGGAAAATCCAACCAGCCACAACATTCCCTTAAGACACAGCATTCCCCAGAGCAAGGCCCTAACTCTCTTCGACTCTGTGAAGGCCGAGAGAGGTGAGGGAAGTACAGAAGAAATGTTGGAAGCCTGCAGAGGTTGGCTTACAAAGTTTAAGAAGCAGAGTCATCTCTATAACATAAAAATGCAAGATGAGGCACCAAGTTCTGGAGTAGAAGTTGCAGCCAGTTATCTAGAAAATCGACTTAAGATAATTGATGAAAGTGGCTACACTAACCAACAAATTTTCAATGTAAATAAAACAGCTGTGCATTGGAAGAAGCTACAATCTAGGATTTACAGAGAGGAAGTACACAGAGAGAAGTCAATGGCAGGCTACAAAGCTTCAAAGGATAGGCTGACTCTCCTGTTAGGAGCTGATGCACCTGGTGACTTCACATTGAAGCCACTGTTCATTTACCATTCCAAAAATGCTACAGCCCTTAAGAATTATGCTAAATCTACCTTGCCTATGCTCTATAAAAGGAAAAACAACACTTGGATCATGGCACACCTGTTTATAGCATGGTTTACTGAATATTTTAAGCCCATTGTTGAGACAGTGCTCAGAAAAAATGATTCCTTTCAAAATATTATTCATGGCGATGCATCTGGTCACCCAAGAGCTTTGATGTAGATGTACAAGGAGATTAATGTTGTTTTTGTGTCTGCTATCTATTAATACTAAATCCACTCTACAGCCCATGAATCAAGGCATTGCTTTTGACTTTAAAGTATTTTTATTTAAGAAATACACTTCATAAGGCTGCATCTACCATGGACAGTGTCTGATGGATCTGGGCAAACTAAACTGAAAACCTCTGGAAAGGATTCTCCATTCTAGATGCTAGGAAGAACATCTGTGATTCATGGGAAGAGGTCAAAACATCAACAGTACCTGGAATTTGTAAGAAGCTGATTCCAACCCTCATGCCTGATTTTCAGGGGCTGACAACTTCAGTGGAGGAAGTCACTGCTCATGTGGTGAACTAGCAAGAGAACTGGATTTCAAGGTGCAACCTAAGGGTGTGACCGGATGGCTACAGTGTCATGATAAAGCGAGAACAGATGAAGAGTGGCTTCCGAAGGATGATCTTAAGGAAATGCAACCTGCTCCTGGTGCAGGTGTTGTGACTGGAGCTGAAGTGACACCAAAGGGCTCAGGGTGTTCCACACACTTAAGTGAAGAAACACCTTGACTCTAGTTTGGGAAGAAGTTCTGCTGTGGGTAGCATGCATCACAGGCTACAGAGAAATCTTTTGTGAAAGAAGAAATAATGAATGTGGCAAACTTTGTTCTTGTCTTATTTGAAGAAATTGTCACAACTTTCCCACCCTTCTACAGCCACTACCCTAATCAGTCAGTGGACATCACCATGAAGGCAAGACGCTCCATCAGCACAAGATTACAACTCCCTGAAGGCTGAGGGGATCCTTGGCATTTTTTTTTAGCAAAAAATGTATTTTTAATTGAGGTGTATAACATGGTTTTCTGTACATAATGCCACTGCACATATAATAGATGATAACATAGTATAAAAATAACTTTTATATGCACTGGTAAATCAAAAACATTGTGCAAAATTGTCTGTGTTTTATTTACTTTATTGCAGTGGTCTAGAACTGAACCCACAATACCTATGAGGATGCCTACATTTAGATCACTGAAAGCTGGACTGAATAAAGGACTTTTGAAGTCCTTGACTAAGTAAATTCACACCCTCAAGATACCTAAAATTGAGAAAAATAAAAGTATTTAACAAAGATCCTAGGATGTTAGATAGATATGCCCAAGAAGACTTAATGGTTTTGCTATTCAATCCTGCAATTCCTTTAGGATGTAGGAGGGAATTGTTCCCCTGAGGCCTAGAGGGCCCTTTCAGTGAACGAGCTGAATGAATGATCTTCACTACCTCTGGCCTTAGGGACTCAGTCCCTCCCTCTTGTGAACATTACGGACCACAGCTACTTTATCAGGTGGCTTTCACCTTCTTCATTCAACAGCAGACCCAGCTTGGACTCCCCCAGCACCAGCATGACAGATATACAGAGAGATTAGCCAATAGAGAGAGATCGATCGAGCTGGCCACACCGAAGATTGACTGAAGATCGATGCAATAAAAGAGAAAAAGAGAGTTTTTTATTCTAAAGCAATAAACTAATTCATCCACCTGCTCTTGCAAAGTGGAGAATCAATTATGACAACAAAGGGAGGTGTAATGAGAGCTGCAGGGAGAAACCTGGTGAATGAACGAGCATGTGCTGAGTGCCGAGTGTGGATGCACTGCTGAAATCTGCAGGCTGACCCAGGGAAAAAGAAAGATGAGGCACGTGGGTGGCAAAGAAAAGGAAGGTGGGCGGCCATGCAGGTGCTCACAACACTGGACGAATAGAAGCAATCAGGGGTGGGGACAGAATTATTTCCCTTCCAGAGAACTCCTTACAATGCTGGACTGGTGGAGATGCTGGAATTAGTATCAGAAGAGGCCACCTGCACCACTTCAGAGCATCGTCATACTTCTGATTGCCAAATAACAAAGAAAGCACAAGCAAGCAGCAACATTTTTTCTTTGTTTTTATGCAGCTTCCTAAAACCCAGCTGAATCCAAAAGCAGCTGTGTGACTCCCTATCAGCAAACACTCCCCCCAACACACACACATGCATGAAAACACGGAAGACTTGGGCATTGCTGAGTTATTGAAATTAAGTTGCTCACTGCATCAGAGTAGCCAAAAAACAGGTAACATAGCTCCAGCCACAGCCTATAGAAAATAATTCTTAATGCTGAAGCTTTCTGAATGGGGAAGAAAAAGATGGCTTTACAACTGGAGAGTTCAATCAACTGGGTACATCTGCTGAATTACATTTACTGGGTAAAATAAAAAAAACATTGAAGGTAGAATTGATCACACTTCTGCCCCACTTGGAAAACTTCAGAGACTCCCCGTGACTTCCAGAAACACTGTCTAAATGCACAAGCCCGGCATTTAGGTCTTTCTATTGCCTGACCTCAACCTGCGTTTTCAGCTGTATGTAGCTTATCCTCCAACCCAAACATGCTAATTTTTACTTTTTCTCTTCTCTTGGATTTTATTCCCTATTTTTTTCCATTTCTATCAATCAAAACCTACTTGTCCTCCAAGACTCTGGTTAAATACTACATCCCTTTTGGGGGCAAGACACGATTGTAAGAGGGACTTTACCTAACAAATGCAATCAGTGTAACCTGGTTTCTTGTATCCTCAATGAATCCCCAACAGTAAAAGTAAATAAATAAATAACTATATCCTTCTTCAAGACTTCTCAAAGGCCTCCTCTGACTTTCCTCAGCACATTAAAGCTTTCTGGTAGGTCAGGGCTTCTGACACTTGAACGTGCATCAGTATCCCCTACATGACTTTTCAAAACAAATTTAGTGACCCACATCCACAGTATCTGATTCAGCAGGTCTAGGGTGGCGGCCAAGAGTTGGCATTTCTAACAAGTCCCCAGGCACCGTCATCAACACTGCTGGGCCAGAGACCATGCTTCTGGCACCACTGCCAGAACAATAGTGCCTCTCTCCCCCGAAAAAGCTCCTTGGGAACAAAAAAGAATCCTGCATTTTCATAACTCTTCAGCCCAAGTTGATATTCAGTAGGGACTCCACCAATATCTGTCAAATTAAATGTATGTGCGCCTGTGCCTTCATGTATGTTTGTGTACATACATTGATATTCTTTCAACAAATATTTATTGCAGACACATACATTTGAAATATGCATATATATGGTAAGAATATTTAAAGCAGAAGCAGGTTTCTTAATGATCTCACATTTGGCAAGCTAACGGGAAATATGAATATGCTATGATCCATTCCGCAAATGCGCTCTGTGGCAGAGTGCCATTAAAATTCAATAGGCGTCTTTATTTGAAGAGTGTCCATCTGTGTTCATCTGTGGCAAACGTAATGAATCTCTCATTCTGCCTTAATTTTCAGTTAACCCCTGCTATATATTGGTTCTGCTTCAAGACAAGGAAGCAGGGGTTTGTGTTCCCCATTCCGTGGATAGTCCTCGTTCTGTATGCTCAACCAGGCCTCAGTACATCACTCTCACCCACCGGCAGTGTTTACCACCGCGAATGTTGGAGTCACCCTCCAGCGGTTCAAATCTTGGCTCTGCTCACTTCTGGAGTATAACCTTGAACAAACAACTTATCCTCTCTCAGCTTCAGGTATCTCGCTGGTAAAATATGGACAATAAAGATAAACCTGCTTTCTGATTGCTATGAAGACTGGGGGAGTAAATAGCATTGAAAATGTTACCTGGCACAACCTTGAAGTTGCCATTTTGTTGTCATATTTATATTAGACATCACGGCACCCTCCCAGAATGATCCCACGACCATGTCAACCTGGGGCCAGAAACCTTATTTCACCAAGTTACCATGTGAAGTCACCAGCGACTGCGCCACACAAAACTAACAAATGTAAATGATAATATTTTAAGTTTCTGTGATACTCAAATCATCTGTACTACTCCCTAACATCGGTGCCTCGCTTTGGGGACATGTTGAGAACTAACTGGTATGATGACGATATTTTGATTAGAGAGCACAATGCTGCCTCGTGCCTTTTATTATTGAATAATCGAATATCACCACTTAAGTCCCACAGACAGCAACACTCATTTTCCCCCGAGACACCCTAACCCATGATAGTAACATTAAAGGTGCCTGAATTTTATTTTCTCAAATGTGAGACTTGATACCACTTCATCCAAATTCCCTGATTTATTCTCTCTAAAATCATCAGTGGAGTTGGCAGGATAGCGCCTTCCCTTCTGTAAGGTGTTAATGTTGTTAGACTTGTGTTTGTGGCTGGAACATGTCAAGTTCAGGAGCGTTTACTATCCAATAAGATGAGAAGGCTCTGCCAAAATGCAGACCTGTTTGTGCTTTTAGTTTTATGTTGCCGGGAAGAACATTGTTGCACGAGAAATAGGCATTTGTTTTATAAAATGGCAATTTAAAGTTAAACCTTCACACAGGATGTTGGGGGTAGAACTAAATTATAGGAAATAATTTGTACTTAGATTGTTATTTGCAATAATATTGTTATAAATATAACTGATGCACACCAAGCAATATTTTCATTATTCAATGCTTCTACGTGGATTCAACAGTAAAGCTCATACTTTATACAATAACATAAAGTACTATACATATTGTAATAAAAAATAACAGGTGAATTTTTATATTAAACTTTCACAGAACTCTGATCCTTTTCAGTAATTTTACATATTGTGTAGATCATTCTATTTCTTGTTGTGTTCTTTTCTGAAGGCTACCATGATAAATTACCACAAACTTGCTGTATTAACACAATAAAAATTTATTCTCTCAATTTTAGAGCCCAGAAGTCAGAGATCCAGGAGAAACAGAGACTTCTGAAGCCTCCAGCGCTCAGTCCCTGACCCCAGGGCTGTGGACCAGTACCGGTCATATCAGGTACATTTTTCTGTTTTTTTAATTTTAAATCTTTTTTTTTATTTGTTTGTTTTTGTTTTTGTTTTTTTGAGACAGAGTCTCAAGCTGTCGCCCTGGGTAGAGCTGTTGTGTCCCAGCTCACAGCAACCTCAAACTCTTGGGCTTAAGCGATTCTCTTGCCTCAGCCTCCCAAGTAGCTGGGACCACAGGCGCCGGCCACAACACCTGGCTATTTTTTGTTGTTGTTGTTGTTGCACCTGTCATTGCTGTTTTAGCTGGCCTGGGCCAGGTTTGATCCCGCTAGCCTCAGTACATGTGGCTGGCGCCCTACCCACTGAGATACGGGTGCTGTCCAATTTTTTAAGTTTGTGTTGAGTGAGTAAACATGCATGTAATTTCAGAACATTAGGCAAATTGTGCATTGTAACAGAAAAATATTAAGGAAATATTGAGAAAGTTTGTGTCAGGTGTCAGGATGCAGTTGGTAAAGTAATCAAGTGCAAAGTGATGAGGTCATGATTCCAAACTCAAATTGCACACCAAATACAAGGTTTCGCTGAAAACAAACTGCTTTCAGCAGCTCAGTAATGATTTACAGAAAAACGGGACCTTTTAGGGAAGCACATGAAAGCATTTTCCCCTGAGGAAATGGATAATACAACTTTGAAGGATTTACAGGAAGTTGATCTTATTTATTCTTCCCCTTTGAACAGGATCTGTGGCTTGTCATTAAGAATAGAATATAAATGTCATACCACAATGAATAAGCGAGGTGATAGTAGTGTTGATCAGTTTGAAGTAAGCAGCTCACATTATATAGCAAATCAGTACGGAAATGCAATGTACACAGTTGTGATTTAATAAAGGAAATAAATATCATGAAGAAAATAGAAATGGATATGTGAATATCAAATTCTAAAAAACAGAAACAATTAAGCCCTCTTGTATCACTATATACGACTTAGATAATGAAAATTGACACTTGTATCATACTTCCCAGTTTTAAGGTATTTCCCAGGTGTGTGTGATTTCATCTGACATAACCAATAGCCTTGTCAAAGATGGTATGTCCCCTGTCTTACAAGAAACAAAATACATGTTGAGAAATTAAATGAGTTATCTAAAGTCACACACGTTCGAACAGGTAGATACTGACTGGATGTTGTTCTGGTGCCAAGTGTGTGTGTGTGTGAGAGAGAGAGAGAGAGAGAGAGAGAGATTGATTTCCTTCTTGACTAGAATCTACCCTTACTAGAGGGTAATCTCCTATAGGTATCTGTCACCCAGAGCAGTGAGTTTATCAGGTATTTTCTTGTGCCTGGTTATGTGGTTATATTACAAAGAGTTTTTAAATGCAACTTATAAAGATTTGATTTTCTTCATAAAAGAGAAGAAACAGAATAATTTTCAATTAATGTTATGGATTCCAGTAAAGACCAGTATGAAGAAAAATACATTTGGGTGGGGGAGGATGTGAGGAATAAAGATAAGGTAATGTTGTCTAGAACTTCTTTGTGCCTTCAAAGAAGAAGAAAACTGTCACTCTTCCTAGAAATAGACAAAATACTATTCTAAAAGTTTGCCACTGTAAGTTGTATTAAATCAAAATTCTACTTATCATTTGGTGACAAATTGTCTTATATTGTTCCCAAGATATCACCCATAAGCAACTGTAAGCTCCTAAGGGGTAGGCATTATGTCCTTTATTAAAAAATAGTTCATGTCTGCCCTTCACATATCTTACTCCTCATACAAATGCTGGGTACTCAGATTCAACAACTCACTGTCAGCTTAGAAATATAGCTGATTCTCTTAATTGTTGGAAGACTCCAGAAAATCTTTTGAGCACATCAACTTCCTGCATCTGCCATTTTATAAAGGATGATCCCTTTGTTCACCAATGTTCCCTAAGTTAATCAAAATGAAGACCTTTACTACAAAGCTAAAGGATGGCCATCATTGGAAATCAGGCATTTGGAAATTAGGCACACATGCTCTTTTTGAAATGTCAATGCATAACCAGCTTTTAGAAGCATCTTTTGAAAGATGATTGGCTATTTGAACTTGGTCTATCACTCCTGAATGCCAAAATATAAGAGCTGCACTATACCCAGATAACTCCATAAATATACATAAAGAAGACCCAGAGGCCTTATCTCCTAAGAAGTCAGAGGCAGAAGAACGCAATTCTGTGCTAGGTAACCTAAGACCCCAGGAGAGACCTCCTAGCTACCCCGATGAAAGCCTATTTCCAGTTCCCTCAACAAGGCACAGATATGAAAAATGCCATTGTTGTCACCCATGCCACTTTCCCCGCTAATAAACTTGAATCATCAAGAAGCTGTAACTCATCCTCTCTTTTAGATGCTATCCCTTTCTTCTTTGTAGGATTCATATAGCCAAAAGTTCACAGTAAACCTTGATCTTTAACATTTATTCATTGTTTTTAACGAGATTGTGTAATCTCTATGAAGATCCACTCATTCAGGGGGGAAATTCAGCTTCTTTTTCTACCTTCAGAATTAGAAAAATCTGCCTTTAACCAAATGAGCACCTTTTTTATGTTTGAAAAGAGAGACCACACAACAGAATTGCAATGTTTCTTAATCTTCTTGGGGTTGCAGACCTAGAAAATCGGATAAGCAATCCTGTCTTAAGAAAAATAAAAAAAAAACAATCCATGGACTTATCTTTCATAACAACACAATGCTAAAATATATAAGATCCTTGGGATTCCTGCAGCACATTCGGGAATGCCTGGGGGACAACGCAGGTACCCAGACATTTAAACTTCATCAAACATTCTATAGCAGTTATTATCAGATCTATATAAATATCTCTTTCTAGGGAAAAAAAGTTGAAATAATTTTTCTCCCTCAATAACCTAAACAAATAATAATCAGCTTGACTGGTCAATTACATAGGCTTTGGGGTCAGGCAAACCTGTCTTTGAATTCTGGCTCTTCCCCTTCCTAAAACGTCTGACCTTACACAAAACATTGTTCAGATCTGCCTAACTTTCTAGATCTCTACATGCCTGACAGGGTTAATATGGGGAGTGAAGAAATGATAGGTGTGATGTTATTAGTACAGGGATGAGCACACAGCTGCTAGCGCTCATCAATAAAGGGCTGATAGCATCATCCTCATCAGAAGGAACAGTCAGGACGCAAGTCGGATCGGAGCATATTCATTCCATAAAGACTGAAGAGCCTTACAGGAAAATTGCTTGCAATGCTATGAAAAACAAAACAAAGCTAGGCATCCCCCACCACCAATATGTCTAGTTGACTGTAACATCGATCTCAGGTTATAGCATGACTCACAGCAAAGCAGGAGAGCTTTCTCCAGGAAGAGGCCTCACCTGTGCGGAGCCCACACCTGCCCCTGAGGGCAGCATCCTGCCTAGGTCAGGGGCTCACCAGCACAGACTAAACCCCAAAGATGGAGATGAATATGACCTGCCTAGATTGGCTTTTCCACATCTGATAGATGAACCCAAATGATTCTTTAGCCTGTCCTTAGACTGTTAAGCATTTTCATGAAACCAGTAATCATGAAATGTTCACTAACAATAAATGATAGTAATGTCTGTTTTCTTTATTCTTGTTATGGCTTTTCCCAAGGTTAAATCTATCTTTGGCTCTTCTCACTTATCACAGTGCTTAGCCATAAATAAATCCTCTAAAAGTGTTTAGAATCAGAAAAAAAAAAAAAAGAAAAGGAAGAGATACAAGAGAAGGAAGGAAAGCAGGAAGGAAGGAAAGAGGGCAGGGAGCATGTGTTCATTTGATAACTTACAAATATTTATTGAATATCTAATATTCAATAGTGTATATCTAATATACACTAAACTCTGTATTAGGCCCCAGAGGTACAATGATAGGTGGGAAAAGGTTATTATTGTAAATGAACATACATAGTTCAGCGCTTTTCTGTCTTTTTGTTTGATTGCTTTTCAGTAGGCATTAGGGAAAAAAGAGAGAACAAAGTAGGAATAACTCTATTGCTATCTGTGTGGATAATAAGGGTATGACAGAGATCATTCATTATTCACCAGACATCTGAGTTTCCCTTCCAGATTGAGTTCTGGCAACAGAGCAAGGTCAGCCCGAGACTGCTCCTCTTGCATCCAGGTGGGCCCTTGTGACTAATTTCTAGCCAATGAAATATGGCCAAAAGTGATGCCTGCCACTTCCAGGGATGCCTGCCAGTGAGATTTTGATTCTAGAATGATCCCTAGAAGCCCTGTGTTGAAGATGACAGAGCCTCCGTCACTTTGGGCCCTGTATGTCTTTGTAGAACAGAACCTCACTTCCCTTCCTCTGCTTCTGCTTAGACTTTGCCTGAGTGAAGAAAACCAACACTAAAACACTTCTCTTGGGCTGGTTTGCTGAGATTTGAAGCTTCATTCACATAGCCCTAAGTTAATATGAGGAATTAGAAATCTAAATTCAGTTTTCAAATAGCCTAAGGTATATCTCATATGCTTTAACAAGATTAAAGAAACTGATCTGTCAAGGTTAATATTTTTGGACTAGTATACCAAGTCAGCACAGCAATGCTCATTGGAACATGCTGATCTGATGCTCCAGGAAGCTGTCGATGATGTCACCAAAATTTGGTGACATCAGGTTTGGTGTATGTTGCTGCAACTATGTGCAGGGTGGTCAAAGTAGGTGTTATTGACTTGAAAACATTTTAATGGGAAAATAACGTAATTATTACACATCATATAAACTCCATTTGGTGGATAAAATCACTTCAAAACACTCTTTAATTAAACTTCATTTGTAGATTTTAATCTAAAACTTATAAATTAAGACCCCCTTTCAATGACAGGACAATCTCTCCCTTACTCTCTGTTCCATTTGCCTTACTACTGATAAGACTACTGCTAATTTCTTCTAACAATCTAGAAGAATTTAATGAATACCATCTAGCTATGTACTTTTCACATATATAATTTATATTTAAATACTTTACATATAACAAACTTCACAGTATGCCACATGTAAAATCTGAGATATATTACCATCCTCACTTTATGAATATGAAAATTGATATTTCTAAAATAACCTGGCCAAGTTCACATATCTAGTTCATAGAAGACCTAGAATAATAGAAGACATACACTTAATGTTTGTCATGTGTCAGGAACTCTGCTAGATATTATTGATTTATTAATTTATCTTCATAACAATGTTAATAAATAAATCATATTATAGCCCTTTTATAGAGATAAGAAAACTGAGACCCAGAGAGTTTCATTGACTGATCTAAGATTACACATATAGTTACTGGTTAAACTAAAAGTTGGCTACAGACTGTCTAACTTTAACTTTTTTCTTCTCCACGTCTCTATTGGCAATGGGGTACACTAATTAATTTATCTTTAACTAAAGAGAACATGTCAAGCTCACTTTTGTAATAATGCAGGGTATGAGTCAAGTCGTTTCTATCACAATGTAACCTCTTTAAAAAAAAAAATTCTAAATGTACAATAAAATAGAAAACATGCAACGGATTAAGTTGCATATGTAGTCTTATTACATCTAGAAAGCTAAACCAAATATAAAGAAATCTCATCAGAATCAGAGAAGTGAACAGCTGTGGAAATATCCGTGAATTTGGCCTCAGGAGGAAGTTGGAAGGGGTTACAAAAAGCTGCTGGTTGCGGGAGTGTAAAAAAAGTTCACAGGTCACATACCCATAAAATATTTTGCCGTAGGTAGATTTATCTACCTACAGTGTTGTTTCCTTAACCTAGCCTTTATGTCCCAGGAATGAAACTCACTTTGATTTAATTTTTTTAAAAAAATAAGCAAAAATACTTGAATAATAAATGTGTTCTACTTATAAAAGGTAATGAATGATAGAAAGTAAGGGTGGATCACAGGTGACAGATAACACAGAGGGTTGCACAAGGATTCAAAGAAGGCTTTACGAGCAATTAGAGACCATTAAGAGAATAATATTCTTAATAATGTCCCGATTAAAATGGACTGCAGTAAAAATTAATCAAGTTCTTATTTTAAAGGAGATGTTGATATTATATAAAAAATAAAAGAAGCAAGATTTAATCATGGAATGATTCATCTGAATGGCTCACTGACACTTGACCATTAATCGATCCTCTCCACACAGAGAATGGAAAGGATTGATCTACCTGAGAATAAAAGGGTGTACTACATACTTACCATATATTAAAAGAAACCTTTCCCCTAAAAAACCGTATCACTCAACAAATTCAGCACAGGTGACCTCAGCCAGAGCAGAAATGGGACTACTATATCTGGAGTCCACAAATCCGGGCTAAAGTGACCACTCTGCCATTTTAGGCAAAGCGTTTAACCTCTTTTATCTTCAGTTTAAATAAAAGTGAAGTGAGTGCAACTGTAATTGAGGCAGAAACCATGTGGTTCAGTCTCTGAGCTGCGCTTCATTCAGAAGTGCAATCCAAAACAAATAGAAATGCAAAAAGTAATTACATTCTTCCCTCAATTTTCTTGAGGGATTTTAAAAGCAATCCAATATGCAGTCTAGACGAACACTGTTTTTGCCTTTTGTTTTACCAGTCTGCCTTTACACCCCTGGTAAACTGGTATGGTACCTTACCTCTTAGAACTGCCGAGAAACTCCTGGTCCCCTTAAGCCTGTGTGCTGTGGCTCCTGCCCTATACATTCATCCACTCCCTCCCTCCCTTATCCATTGTTTAGGTTCACTTAGTCTCTGTTCCACCAAGAATCACTCTTCCTTCGAAAAGATAAAAAGGGGGGAATTGGTGAGCCAGAATAAGAAAGGCATCTCTGAATGCATCTACATTGAGAATAACTTTTTGTTCTATCACATGAAGATAATAAGGCTTATCTTAAGATGGTTTTATAAATAGTAGACAATTTCTATCCAGTTTCTTGAAAGGAGAGCTTTTTGATTGGGAGCATACTCAATATATATATATATCCCTATAATTACTAACAGGTATATACTGACGTTCTGCTTGGCCCTCCAGATCCATCCTTCACCTTCTCTGGGAGAAACTCATCAAATGGGAAGCACTGGGAGAAGGCCCGTGAGTAGAAATAGTGAGACTAGTATATCAGTTTGTCCCTGGCTTCCTCCTTCCTCCCTGCCAGAGCTAGCATTTCCGTTGAGGCTTGCAGGCCCTACTCTGACCTACAGCCATGCTCTCTCTCTTGGTTCCAGTCACTACTCCTTCCCCTCCTCCTTCAGGCCTAGAAGTGACAATGGCTACCAGCGTGTTTCTCTGTCCTTGACCGGCTTTCCTGACCACAAGCTTGTCCTGCCCACACCAAAGCAAATAGGTCAACTCTTATCAATAATTGACCTCATTAGCTTGTAGTTTTCCTGCCAGGACCTTCAGTGATATGAAAGGGAAATCAATTTGGGGGGGGGGGGTTCTATCCACGAATACCTTAACACTCTCAGGCTCATCTGTTACTTTCATAAACCCCCACAGCCATAGGAAAGCAATGGTGCATAGAGGTGGTGGGCGGAAGGAATGTCAGCAGGGAGGAATCGGGACAGGAAGTTACACTGTCTCCAGACGATTCATCCCTCATCTTTACCATAGGGTCTTATGCAATAAAAAGTTAATATCTACAATGTGTAAAGAACTCAATTCCATAGCAAGAAAACAAAAATTTCAGAAAGGAAGACATACAGATGGGCAACAGGTGTGTGAAAGAGAAAATGCTCAGCATCACTAGTCATCAGGGAAATGCAAATTAAAACCACGGTAGGTGGCACCTCACACCTGTTGAAATAGCAATTGTCCTCACAAAGACAAAAAATAAGTGGAGAATGTACACAGCTATGATTTAACAATAATAATAAAAAAAAAAAAGTGGAGAGGAAGAAACCCTAGTATGCTGCTGGTGCAAATGTTAATTAGTGCAGCCATTGTAGAAAATAGTATGGAAGTTTCTCAAAAAATTAAAAATAGAACTACCATATGATCCAGCAACCTCACTACTGAGTACATACTGAAAGGAAAGGAAATTGGCATATTGAAGAAATATCTGTCCTCCAATGTTCACAGCAGCATTATACACAATAGCCAAATATGGAATCAACATAGGTTTTCATCAACAGATAAATGGATAAGGAAAATATGATATATGTACTCAACATTATACTATTCAGCCATCATATTATTCTCTGAGAGAGAGAGAGATAATAGCAAAAAAAAAAAAGAAAAAAAGAAAGAAAAGAAAAGAAAATATTGTCATTTGAAAAACGTGGATGAATCTTAAGGATATTATTTTAAGTAAAATACAGTCCAGGTTCGGGAATACAAATGACTGCTAAATCTCATTTACATGCAGAATCAAAAAAATGAAAAACTGAACTCACAGAAGCAAGTAAAAATGGGTGGCTACCAGAGGCTGAGACCAAGAGGATTGGTGGGATTAGGAAGATGTTAGTCAAAGGATACAAAATTTCAATTCGGGCCAATAAATTCAAGAGATCTATTATTCCAAATGGTGACTATCGTTAACTACAATGTAAGGTATACTTGAAAATTTCTGAGAGTGGATTTTAGGTGTTTTCACCACAGAAAAATAAGTTAATGAAATAATGCATATGTAGCTTGAGTTATTCATTCCACAATGTACACGTATTTTAAAACATCACCTAGCACACTATAAATATATATAATTTTCATGAATTAAAAATAAAAATCAAATAAAAAGTGTGACATTCTAGCGGCTTCTCCTGCGTTGCAGGCAACAATAAATGACTTAGTCTCGGTTCGTCCAACAGAAGTAACTGAAGAAAGTTTTTCTTTTACTTAAAACTGCCTCTGTACGAGAGGTCATTGACCGAAAATGAAAGATTATTCCAAACGTGAAACGAAAGGAAAGGGAGTCCAGGTTCTGTGTGGGCAACGTGGCCTTTATTCCTGCCGGGGTGTGGGTGAGCTGAGCTCCAGCAGGAAGTCAGCACGTGGGTTAAGGTGGGCGGGGATTGAAGGAGTCCAAGGGTGAGGCGTTCCATTTGGGGGGGGGTTGACTCTATTTGCAGGTCCCTCCAGTGACTGTATCACAGTACAATACAGTTGCTGAGAAACCCCCGTGGCTTCACATTGGCTGGCTCCTTGTCCCTGTACAATTGCTTAAGATTTCGCAATTAAAATGTATGTCTAGAAATTTTATCAAGTAATTTTGCTTTGTGATGTGGAAATATTCTCTGGAAGTTATTTGTGCCCCCTGGACATTTTAATAAGTGAAGAAAAGTAAGTTTGAGTAACATAGTTATGGTTTTCAAAACTCATTATTAAGGAAAGTACATCAATATACTTCTGTATATTTATTTATAACTGAGTAGGACATGCCCAATTACTTGTGATTATGAAAAATAATTCAAAGCAAATTTCACCCAGTAGCTAGAGGGCTTTTTTTTAACCAGAAAAATGATTTGCCTGACCTACTCTCAGTAGCCAAATTTAACCTTACTAATAAACATTTATCAAATGATTAGAATAATGGATAGAAAAAAACAGTTAAGAATTCTTGACTGACCTCTTTTAATAAAAAAAAGGTCTAAATGTTTAGTCTGCACCAGCAAGTTTTGAAATTATTTCCTTACTGTTTCTTACTATTTACAAGCAAGCTCTATGGGTTGAAACAATTTATTTTTGCTTAATTAAATTCCTAGCACCCACCATGGTACCTGCACCTGGGAAGTGCTCAACATATGTTTATTTATTGAATAATGGAATGAATAAATAAAGGATGAGTTAATTTCTAATTAATTTCTAATCCTGAGGGATTTATCACCTGGTTGAAGAGTTAAAATTATAATTGAGTCTGTATTTGCTTTTAGTATTTCTACATAATTCACAGAACTTACTATTCACACGGGTTCATAAAAGCTTATTTATTCATTACTCAAATATTTGTTGAGTGTTTACTATAGACAAGATACTGTCTTTTTCCCTATAAGGGACACTGAGGACAATTAGGTATAATTGCTTCCTTCCAAAGGTGAAGTAGCAGAAATGAAATAAATATAAAGTACTCTTTCTTTTTATTTTCTTTTTTTTTTTAATTAATATTAAATCATAGCTGTGTACATTAATGCGATCATGGGGCACCATACACTGGTTTTATAACCAGTTTGACACATTTTCATCACACTGGTTAACCTAGCCTTCCTGGCATTTTCTTAGTTATTGTGTTAAGACAATTATATTCTACATTTACTGAGTTTCACATGTACCCTTGTAAGATGCACCTACTCTTTCAACAAAGCAGTATGTTTATGATTTCCAAGGAAGATCAGCTAAAACGAAATGAAAGGGAGGGCTCACCCTTGTAATCCTAGCACTCCAAGAGGCCAACGTGGGTGGATCACTTGAGCTCAGGAATTCAAGACCAGCCTGAGCAAGAGTGAGACCCTGTCTCTACTAAAAATAGAAAAATTAACTATTTTCAGAGAACATTAAATAACTTAAGAAAATGTGAGAGAATATAAAGTTGCTTAGCCTGAAAGTGATTGAATGAGTGAACCTCCCCTTCCCGGAAAATCTAGAATACATTATGCTGATTGCACTTGTCAACTTTAGATTCAAAACAAAAGTTCTAAATACCAAGTGAAGAGGGATCTTTCAACCATATTATATTTCCCTCTTGGTGAACGATCTTGGGGTAGAAAGAGTCACAAACTGTGTGGACGTGTGTCTGGTAGACCCATGAGAAAACACGGATTTATTGAAGCTTCAGGGCAACAGCAATGGATGGGTTTCTTTGTTTGTTTACGATATAGCTGCCCTGCTCCCCTGGAGTGGCTAACAACAATACTAATAGCTAACATTTACTGCATACTTTTTACGTGGAACACACTCTGCAAAACCTTCCAAGCATGTTCTCATTCAAGCCTCACAAGAAGCCCATGTGGTAGGTGCCATTAGAAACATGAGACTCAGAATTACAAATAACTTAGGGCCACACATTTGATAAGTGAGTGGACCATTATGATTTGTTAACAACCCTTTGGGAATGTAACCAAACCTGCATTAGGCAGACTAACAATTCACAGTCACTTCTTAATATATTCTCCCAGTGAAGAACTGTAACCAGATATCTGAGTCATTAGTGGTGTTGCTGGGGCTAAATATTCATCTACTCATTTCCATCTGCATCAAGTTTGCACTGCCACATATAATTACTATGCAATATCTAAGTACACTGTGAATCTAATTAGGGAGTTTCAACGCAAGCAATAAACAAATCTGCAGATATACGAACTTTTCTGATTCACAGCAGAAGGAATAACTATAGTTCCTTAGGGCTGGCTTACCTCCCTTATACTGAGCCTGACATTCAGATTTTCAAATGAAGTCCATGACCCAGAGTTGCCATTTTCCCCACTTCTCTGCCTTGGAAAACATCACTCCTTAATAAAACCAAATACACCAATTACATTGGTTTTGAATTTTTTTTTTTTTTTTTTGGTTTTGTTTTGTTTTAGAAGATGCTTTAGTTTGTCATTCTGCCTTTTAGCCTTCAACAAAGCCAGGCGCTGCTGATTTAATGTGATTCAGGTCAGAATTAGCCCTGCAGAAGTAATTTATTCTTCTACTAAGTGGAAGGACAATAAGCTTAGACTGAAAAAAAGCACTGGATTGAGCGACACAAGAAATGGGCTAAGGGTTTTGCCACTAACTAATTGTGAGGCCACAGAGTAGTTGCTTATCCTCTGCCTCCATTTCCAGTCCTCAAAATAATGGAAGGGGACTAGTGGTTCTCTATTGGTCTTTAAAATATAAAATCCTGTCCTTCTCATGCACACAAGGTTTTATACATCTGTTCGTTTATTCACTTGCTCCTCCTTTCTACAAATATTTCCTGCACACCCATGATACACAAGTGCTTCAGCTATGTCAAAAATTGAGGTAAATTTTTTCAGGACACTGTCTTCTCCCAAATATAAAGTTTTTCCAGGAAAAAAAAAATCCCTTTCAGCCTTTAGAATAAATCACATTTCAAAATCACTTAGTTTTTTTATTGGGAGAATGTTTAAAAATGGTCTGAGAAGTGATCTTCAAATGGAGAGTTTGCATCTTTAAAACAAAATTGTTTAACATAAATTCCAAACTGCAGCTCTTCTTGCTGAGCACCCCCTAACAAGTCTGTGATCTTGTTTCTATAATTTTCTCATCTAACAGTCTAAGGGGGGGGGAAAAAAAGAAATAACTAACTTCCAAAGTGTGTTTTTAATAGCAGTGTATGGTTTAAAATTAAGAACTATAGAATATTTTTAAAGTTGATGAAGCCTATATCCCAAAGGCCACCATATCCTATATCCAAAAAAAACTATCATGCTGTTATTTTTGTCTTTAGAGCAAGCTGCTACTTTAGTAATTAGCAGTCCATAAAAATGTGAGCAATTGAATTCCTCCAGACTCATTAGCAAGTTTGCTGTGTTCTTGTCCCAGCTGGTCATGCTATCTCTTTTCACTTAGCTCAGACCTAGTAGTTTTGCCAGTTCTAGAACCTCTTAAAGACTGTCGGTAATAAGAGATATCCCAATTGGCTTCTGATTTAAACTGTTCAGCAAAAAGTTATGCAAGCTGAATGAATTCTCAGCTCTGACATCTGTTCTCTCAACAGAGACCCAGGGAACCCTCTCTTCCCTTCAACTTTTTTTTAACTATATTTATTCAGCTTGGAAATTTTCTCCATACCTAATTTTCCCTAACCCAATTCTCAAGTATCTCCTCTCTGAAGTCCATTCATTTAATTTAATGTATAGATTTCTTACTCTTGGCCTTGATTCCCTGGTGGGACAGACTGTCAAGCATCTATTAATATTTGCATTATGTCACTCATCAGGGTCATCTAGTGTTTCTCCCCCCATCAAGCTCAGGCTCTCAATGCAGAACTCCAGACTTGACCCAGGCCCAAATCAGTGTCATATCACGACACGGGGCAGCTAATGAAGAGCTGGAGACAGGCATGGAGATGAGCAATAACATGGAGCAAATGGGAAAAATGAAAATGTGAGTTTTGTCCTGGGTCAAGGTAGGTATTCTGCTAACAGATGGATCTCAAGAGTATATGTTACTGGAGAGGAAGGCAGAAATGAGGAAAATGGAACCAGACATGACCCATCTGCAGTGATGGTTGGTGGGAGTTGAAGGGGAAGTGTATGGCAAATAAAAGACACTGGGTCCTGGAGAGCTATCACAAGAGGGCGGAAGTTCTTCCGTAATGATTCCAAAACATAGCTGATTATTGACTCATGAGCTCTGAAAATAGATTTCCAGCCCTACTCTACACCTATTGAATTAGAGTTCAGACAGTGTAAAAAGGAAGAATCTATATATTTTTCAATCCACGGTCAGGGTTCTTGTGATCAGCTATGTTTTAAAACCACCACTTCCCATGGCATTTATGAGCTCAGCCTTGAATGATGACATTCCTGAGCATTGACCCCAAGTGGGACAATAGAAGGTTTATGTTCTTTCTATCCAAAGGTTTTCTTTTGCACAATAGTAAGAATTGCCTGGAGATTTTATTAAAATTATTCTGTTCCAATACGCCAAGGGGAAGGCTGCTCAGAATCTGTCTGTCCAATAAGCTCCCAGGCGATGACGCTTATGCTACTGGTCTGCCGACCACACTTTGAGTAGCAAGTAGTAGAATTCAGTATGCCATCTGAACCGTCTCCACATCTCATAAGAATGTGCTTTTACTGTTATTTTTGTCAATCTCAAATTTCCTGTGGAGGACCAAAGGAAGGCAGACACTATGTGTCCTTTCAGGTATCTGAAATAATGTTTGCTGCCACTCCCAGGACAGGCAAGCAACAAAGACCCGACATTTTGATTTTTATAAACCCAAACATGGCCCTGAGATAATGATCTGATCATATTCCATACTATACATTAATGTTTGGGAAATGTCATGGCAACTTTGAGAAGTTGTCACTTCTCAACACCCTGAGGTGTGTTGTTGGTTCTCTTAAGAATATGTAGCCTTATTTAAGTAAAATGTGTGAGTTCATTTGTGGCCTTTGAACACTCAGTATTAATGGGAGTATCTCAGGCTACAAGATTTATCCAAATAGGACTGAGGAACTCTGGAAATCCAATCTTCCTCTCCATTAGAAATCTTAGCTCAGATCTATAGAAACCCAGTCTCTATCTGATCTCACTATATGCTCCCCAATTTATTGAGTCAGACTTTTCATTGTTAGTCAGGTGTGTTGTCTACATTAAGGGCAAAAATTCGGATCTGTAAATCAAGGGCTCATAAGTAACCAAAGAAAACCTGAAACACTTTGATGACAAAACACTTACAATAGGAAGACTGGGAATTTCACATCATGTAAGCATTTAAGAAAATAAAAGATGACCATCTAGCTTGATAAGTTCATTATTCTTTCATCTAAGAATAAAACCATGATTGGATGACTGAGAGATTTCCAGACATGTTAACTTATAGACTACAAAGGGTGATCCATCCATGTTTTTCCTATGGTCAAATCATTCCACATGTGTTGAGCACTATTATCTGCCAAGCATTGTCCTTCATGGGAAATACAAAGATTAACAAAAACTTCTTACTTGACCAAAGTTTAGTCAGGCCCCTGTACCTTCTCCTAACCATATCCATCAACTTCCTTATAAAATCAGATTTTAGCAAGGACCTCCCACACTGGATACCTGACCACCTTCTGTATCTGATCAGGTTCTTCATTCTCCACCAGTCCCCAGGTGACGTCTGATTACCCGGTACCTGGCTTGTGAGGCAAGAGTTCTGTTAGGTCAATTCATCCAGAATTCTCTTCACCCTTGATGTTACCTTCTAGTCACTGTCCATCCACTGACCACACCTGTTCCTTGGGTATGAATCCCCACTTGGCCATGCTGGGTTAGGAGTTGAGACCACTCTCTCCCTTGCACTGCAAAATTCCACTGCAAGGGTCCCTCTGCTTGTCACAATGGCCCTGAATAAAGTCTTCCTTACTATGCTTTAACAAGTACTATTAAATAATTTTTTATCGTGATGAATAAGCTAAAGTATACAAAGGTGTACCTGATCCGATGGAGATTTGAGATAGGAGAAGAGCTGTGACATCATACTAGACAAAGAACATTGGAACTTACCCTGTTGGAGAAGAATATGAAAAAAATGTTCCAAGAAGAAAAGGGAAAAAGGCATAGAGGTGTGAAATGGACCGCAATGTTTTTGAAATCAAACACAATTTCACAGCTTAAAACACCACCAAAGAACAGTTCACCACGAGAGGAGGCGGCAGAAGTAGGTCCTAGAGAAGCTTTAGTCTAGACCTTATCCTGGGGGCAGCAACCAGCCTCTGACACGTTTTAAGCAAGGGAGAGATGTGATCATATTTCAGATCTGAATAATTAGCATGATGGTTTTGAGAATTATACGCTTGGAAATGGGAAAAGGAAATAAATCAGCCCATTATAATAAAAATAAGAGCTCCCCCTAAGTCAGTGATGGGTACAGGAAAAGACATGGAGCAGAGAAATGATTCAAGGTCAAATTGACAATTAATTTATAATTGATAGAACAAGGAAAGGAGAGTAGCAGGGATAATCCCAAGGTCCTGACTTTGATGTTCAAATACCTCTGTCTATCTTTGGCACATTCATAGCTCCTCGTTCATATTCTTTATACCATGTATGTCCCTGTATTACAATGATTCATTTCTTGAGTTATCTTCCCCAAGGAACTTAATCTGTTAAATGCCAAGCAGGACCTGTAGGACTCCTATAACTTTGGGACTTTGGCTCTGATTTAAGCTATTCAACACAATGTCATTATGTTTGAAGAATGGGATTCCCAGTTCATTTGCAAAGCTGTGTTACAAATAGAAATACCCCAGCTTCCATGAAAACACAATACTAACTACATTAACTCTCTCTAACCATGCATTTGAAAATAGGGTTTGGCTGTACTGTCATTAATTTTTATGCTTTGTTACTGAGTAGTCACCTATAAACAGAGTTTTATCAATAAGATGATATAGGTAGGCCATCAGTACAGCTTTCAGGTCAACCACAAATCTTAGAAATTTCTTTTTAGAAATGGTCATAGCATTAAGGTGGAATTAGGAGGAAAGGAACTATTTTTTATTGAACTACAACTCAGTGGCAGATACTATGGTAGAATCAAAAATTTGACTTAATTGCACAGAGATTTTAGAAATAAATGTTCCCGTATATGGAAGAAAAGACTTCTCACCCATTGCAAGGCTCATGGATAGATTAACAAGCAAAAATACATGCTTCCTTGGTTCTTTATACATGTATTTATATTTATGCAGGGTCTCACTCTGATGCCCAGGGTGGAATGCAATGGCATGATCACAGCCTCGAACTCCTGGGCTTAAGCAATCTCCCTTCCTCTGTACACACCATGCCTGGCTAATTTAATTTTTTGTTTTGTTTTGTTTTGTTTTTTACACACAGGGTCTTGCTATTTTTTTCAGGCTATTCTCAAACTACTGGCTTCAAAGGAAATCTGTTTCTTTTTGTGTACAGGTTTAATGAATAATAGACACTCACACAGAAGCAAGATTAGAGGACAAAAGGGTATGATCTAATGGTAATAAGCTGGGGGGAAACTGGGGGCAAACTCAGCAAGGACTGATTATCCAGATTCTTTCCTGTGTCTTTGTCTTCAGAGATAAGGACATTCTGTCCCTCAAAGTGTAGAGAGGAGCTCTGGGATGAAGGTCTTCTGATCTATTTCCAGGGGAAGGTCAGCTAAGTTTTATGGCCCTCTTCAGGGGACAAGGAGCAAGCAGATTTCTTGCTAGTTTCTCTAACCTGCTTCTGCTGCTTTCAAAAATGCCAATGTGACATTTTTGGGTACTATGTCCTGAACCTCATCATGTGGCACTAATAATTGTTGCAATCCGTTTCATCAGTAAGAATCTCTAGTATTGTCTCTAAATACAGAAGAGACGTCTTTTTAAAAGGGAAACATTCCAAATAATGATAGCAGATAATTAGTCTGTAATTATAAAATTAATTAATTTTCTACTGAGGCCAAAACATATATTAGCCTTGGAACCAAGACACTGGGGTTCCAATGTTGCTTTTTGTGACAATCTTTGTGACACAAAGGTGTATGGCTTTAGGCAAAGACCTCAACTACAGTGCGCCTTAGTTTTCTTACCCATAAAACAAGTGGTATAAAGTCTAGCTCACTGACAGTTATGATGATGGTAAACCACTACACATACATGAAAGTGCTTGAAAAGATACGGGCAATACATATGCAAAATGGTACTTCTGTGTGTATTTTTTGTACTTCTGCACCTAGGAATTCATAATCTCTATTGCGTTGCTGAATAGTATCTGTGATCATACAAAGATAACCAATCCTATGAATTTTGGAAGCAATGGTAAGCTAATCCATCAGCAGGAACACTATTTCATTACAAGCTTCTCTGTACTATTTTGCAGTCTAATCAAGAAAATGAATGCAGACTTCTTATTTTCCCCACCAAGTGCTAAAAATGCTAAACTGTGTTCATTCATCATAAAATTACAATATGGCCCTGTCATTAGTGGGTTAAAGATAGCTTGTGTCACTGCTTCCAGATTTAATCAGACTTCCTAATAATCATTCCTCAGCTCAAGGGTAATGATACATATTCTACACAAAATAATGTTGAATTTTCATTAATGCCTCAGGGATCAAATGATTATAGCCATCACTATTCTAATTTAGTATAATCAACACAAATTATTTAGGTTTGCTGGCACTTTTTCAGTGTGGCGATGAAAAATGTCTTTTTTTTCTTCTCTTTCCTCAAAACATCTTTTTTCTTAGAGCTATGGTACCCTGAGTACACCAAACAATTGAACTGCAACTTTAAAGCCAGCATAGACTATAGAATTCTTAGGACACCAGTAATCCAAATGTCTGTAACCAAAGATGCCTTAAATGTTATTACTCATTTTGAAAATCAGGCATGATTAGTTTCAGTCTTTTGGTAATTCGGTTATAAATGTGATGATGAATTAGTTGCCATTTCGCTTTTTTCTTCCCTGAATCTGACATCGTGGACTCTCATTAAATAGCAAGGATCATTATAGTAGCAACAACTGTAACATATATGATAATATAACACTTATGCTCCAGTTTAGGGGCTCTGAAATATCCCCACTGCAGAAGTAATGCTGCTGTAATTGACATCTCTCCCTGATTGAATATCTGTTAGTTCTGGCCAGAATACTAAACCTCTGTAAATTAACTGCCTTGTCTGTCTTATTACAAAGTAATTGCTATAGCAGTCCCTAGAAAAAACATCGTCTCTTTTGTTTAATTCCAAAAGAACCTAATTCCAGAAATATCCACTTTAATATATTTTAAACTATGAGTATTTTACCGGAGATGATGGTAGGAAAGAATGATTTTGACAAAGTCACAATGTATAAATGTAGTTTTCTTCCAGTAGAAACTCTGATAGATATTTAAATTGGAAAGGTACTTTCATTAGCCATATTTACATATCTATAGGTTGTACACTCTAAGAATAACTGGTTGAACGCATTCTCTGGTGCGTTTCTATATGCATAGCTAGTCTCAAGGTGTCACATTTTGTTCATCAGTATTCCTTATCTCTTATGCTTTTCAAAATTCTGTGACTTTCAAGCTCACTGAACCTTCTTGCTTCCCCAACTTCACTATCAATCATTGTTTCACTCATTATGTCAATATCCATTATCTGCCTACAGAATCTCAATCACCGTATTAAGAGAGATGGTAATATATTACACAGTTTACTATAGTACCACAGCCAGCGGTTCAAGTGTAATCAACTGGTTGATTATGAGTTAACGATGGCTATTTATAAGTAGGTAACCACGACTTTTCCTGTTCTTCCTTATAACTCACAACATTAGAAGTTGAGATATTAATGGGTCCCATGGACTAGTTTAATCACTAAGCCCTCACCAAACGTCAAGTTTCTAACGGGGTTCAGGATAATGCTACCCCCAAATATGGCATCTTGTCGCCAGAGAAAGTAATAAAAGCAGGAAGCCCTCTCTGACCTCTCCTTCCTCTTCCTATTGAAACAGGCCATAAAAGAATTCTTTGACCTTATTTTTAAATCAGGTCATAAGATTCTCATTCAAAAAGTATCACCCCTATATGTGGAGAAAAGGCTCCAAAGACACAGAGACTCCAAGAGGAATCTGAGCAACACCCTTGCTAATTCCCCCCTGTTTATCACTATTAAGCCATACCACTTGTCCAACCATACCCAAGACTGCTCACTCTTCATCAACTCTAAGTATAAAACCACACAAGTTACCCTACTTTGGGAGTCTGTCTTTTGTAGACTTTTATGTCACATAAAACTTATATTAAATAAACTTGTGTTCTTTTCTCTTGGAAATCTTTTGTAAGAGATACATCAGTCATGAACCTAGCAATGGGTGAGAAAATCAATCTTTTCTCTCCTACATGCTAACGTCAAGTACTCATGGGAATCAGAGTACCTTAAAATGCATGGACAGGTAAAGCACAGAAAGGACAAATTAATGATGAGTATGATAATTCATTCAATTTTTCTGAATGTTTACTATGTTTCCATTCCTGTACTAAACTTTGAGTATATGCTATCTCATAGAAGCTTGATCGCGATCTTTGGGGTGAGAATGCTTTATTATTGCTGCTTACAGATGAAAAAAATATAGACACGTGGAGTACAAGATTTATCCAAGATAAATGTTTAGAGTTGGTGGATCTAAGATAATAATCTACACAGTATATTCAAGAGTTTACATGCATAACCATTATGAACATATCATTCTCCTTAAATTATTATGGAAGAAATTAGGGAGGGCTATAGAGGTCACATACATACAACACCCTTACCCTAACCATAACTGTTAACCCCAATTCCAATTCTCTACACAAATTTTGAGTCTTCTAGTCAGTAAGGAAGAGATCCAGCCTAAAAGAAGCTGGAGATATTCACTAAGGAGTGATCTTCATTTTATTTATTTCACCAATTTCAAGGTAATATATTCACAGGAAACACATATGTTTATATATTTTTCTATGTTTCATCTACTAAGGTTACTGTTTTATAAAATTATTTTTAAAATCTACATTTTCACAACCTTACTTTTTATATGAGAAATTTTAGGTAACACATTTTTACTTAGCCAGGCCGGGTAGCCTGTAATCCTAGCATTCTGGGAGGCCAAGGCAGATGAATTGCTTGAGCTCAGGAGTTTGAGACCAGTCTGAGCAAGAGTGAAACCCTGTCTCTACTAAAAATAGAAAAATTAGCCTGGTACAGTGGCACATACCTGTTGTTCAAGCTTCTAGGGAGGCTGAAGCAAGAGGATCATTTGAGCCCAAGAGTTTGAGGTTGCTGTGAGCTATGATGATGCCATGACACTCTTCCCAGGGTGACAGAGTGAGACTCTGCCTCAAAAAAAAAGAAATTCTTACTCAGTGCGTTTATAATGATGGTGAGGAGGAGGGAGGGGAGAAGGAAGGGGAGGAAGGGGGGGAGGAAAGAAGAGTCTACAATGAAGATGATGATGAGAAAAAAGACTATGCTTATTTCTAATTAATTTTTATTAATTATTAAATGAATTAAAGGCTAGTTTAGAACTTCTATACATTTATAGACTAAAATAAAATTTTAAATTACTTTGCGATTGCAGATAAAATGGATGATCTCATAGTTTCAGGGAACAGAATCGGGAGTCAAGGCACTTGTGGGGGAGGCTCTAGGACCTTAATTGACATCTGATTAAACATAGTTTGAAGACTATACTAGGTTACAAGGTAGGACAAAGAAGTCAGAACAAAAGTCTGTAACACATGGAGATCACACAAAAAGCAGCCATGGCAGGTAGTATTGGTAGGGAGGCAGTAAGCAAAGTTGGAGACAGTATGTCCAGCACAGAGAAGGGGGAACTGAGTCACCAGAGCCTGTTCAGCACCCTAGAAAGCTCTCCGAGAGCTGAGCTGATAAAATTCAAAGTGTGGCCTTAACTAATGTCAAAATCTCAGACTAACCAATTTTTTTTTTTTCTTTTGGAACTTTTTAAGGCTATCATGAATAAATAACTTATTTTATACAAGGATTCATATAAATTCATAGAAGTCAGTTAATTTCCTTGTCAGATTGAAGATGTTGTATTCTAGCCTGACTTGTGCACCCACAGGGATGTCCACGGTTTTAGTAGGTCTGAAGGGCCAAATAAAGGGCTTCAGCATCTTGCATAGTGGGCAGAATTTTATCTGCGATAAAGGATCCTACATGAATATCGTAAGTATTTTATCATCTACAGTGGGGCATTAACAGCAATTTCCATTAATTTAAGCTTATAAACTTTTCCACTATGGCAGAATCATCATAAAGGCATCAATCCAGTATGACAAGTAAATGTTCACTAATAGCTTCTTAGACCTGAACAATTATATTTTCACCTCTCCACCAGCTGTGCCTGCCTATGTTTAGCAATGCCACTCTCAGCTGAAGATCTTCTATTTTTTAATACTTTTAATCAAGAAAACATATTTCCCAGTAAATATACCCCAGTCCTACGTCATTTACACTTTTGTATAAATTTTCATGACAATAGGTCTTATTCATTTTTGTTTACTCAGCACCTAATACCCTGCCTTGAATATACTAGGATATTAGTACCGTATATACTTGAGTGTAAACTGAGTTTTTTCGGCACAAAATTTGTGCCGAAAAACCCAAACTCGGCTTAGACTCGGGCCATACAGGTTATTTGATTCGGTGATTGTGATTTAGCTTGATTACCTGTTAAGCTACGGTTTTTTGCACTTTATTTAAAGTTTTAAAGTTGTTGTTGCTAGTTTACAGTTTTTCTTTGGCAATAAATATTGAAAAGCATTTAACCTACTGATTCCTCAATTATTGTAATTGTTTTGGGTATATATTTTTATTTTTGAAATTTGCCAGTGGCTGCTGCATTTTCCACCTCAGCTTATACTCGAGTCACTAAGTTTTCCCAGTTTTTAGGGTAAAATTAAGGGGGTCGGCTTATACTCGGGTCGGCTTATACTCAGGTATATGTGGTATTTAAAACTCATGCAATATTCAATATGCTGGAAACTACATCCTTTGTAAATAACTAAATTCATGGCATGTTAACTTAAAAATATAGGGGTACATCACTTCTCAAAAATTATTTTGCTGACTGCCAGCTCACATGAGAGAAAAACTCAATTAAATTCAAAAAAGGGAGGAGGGTGCTCAGAAAGTTCCCACCCAATACATATAATGTCCCACTGTATGGCACACTTCATGGGTCAAGGATGCAACTACAACTGGGACTTGACTTTACAAATGGAAACAATGAAACCTAATCGTATGTACCCTCATATTAATCTGAAATTCATAAAAAAATAAAAATATTCTTTTGCTGAGTACACGAGCAAAACAATTGGAGGATGCTATTCTAGAACCTTCCAAATTTTAGATCTGGAAAGGATATGGAGATTTGGTAGACTCTCTTTATAGAGAAGCAAACAAACACAAAGAAAGTAAATGGCCTGCAACCAATTTGTGGCAGACCTGGGACTAGAACCCGGGGATTGTGGACCCTGGGGAATGTTTCCATCTGATACACTTCTCTTCTGGAATTCTGCCCTCTCTCCACTCCAGCCCCACCATCAGGGAACCTCTTGCCTAAGGCAGACACTGCTTAAATAAATGAACAATTCTTCTCAGTATAAAAGTGCCAAAGTAGGCAGAATCTGCTCGATTGCTTATCCTTAATAGACTCTAGCTGTGACACCAGCAGAAAGACGTGGGATGAAATCCCAGGAGTCGGAAGGATTAATATTAGTTGCAAGGATATCCTGATTGGCCACAGGTTACCTCAAAGTCCCCGGCTAGTCATTGCGCTGGAAGATTTTTTTCACCCCAGCCTCACACAGCGATCACATCTGTCTCCTGAAATATGTGTTCCTTGAGTTTGCCCAGCTCCCTTTACTCAACTGCCAGCTTGGCACCTGGTAGCTTATGGATATGCCTGCCTTTCAGACTTAATTAGCATAATGCTCTGGGGTATGCCACAGGCCCCTCCCAGAAAGGCAAAGTAGCCCGTGTCTCTGAGCACAATAGATCATGATTTTGCTTTATAGGCAATGAAATTTTATCCCCTATGAATGCAGCCATAACTCATCTGTGTTTGTGTTTTTTCTTTTTCTTTCTTTTTTTTTGGGGGGTGGGGGTTGTTTTAATGCTATTCTGGAAAATTTCTATTTTTATGTTCAGCTTAACTGAAAAATGTAAAAAACAAAAGATACATAACTTATCTCTGGGAGCTACCAGGGAAAGCATTTGAGTTAGATTCAAGTGACTTTCATGTGCAATGACTAATAGTCCTAACTAGACTAAAATCGAAAACTCTGTGTTAATAGCAAAAGAGAATCACTGTGTTAAATAGGCATACTATTACAGTGGAACATTTAATAAGCAAAGTACAGGGGCCAAGAAGGCTCACAATAAAAATCATTGAAAGACATTCAGCCACCATTGATTTTTGAATGGATGGCATTAATTTGTGAGCAATCAATACTCTTTTAATTAGAATTTTGCTGTCTCTGGGTACCTACAGACCACAGTCTATTAAGGCAAATGATAAGTCCCCTTTGTATTGGAGCTGAAAGCAAGGAATTGGAGAACAGATCTTGCATTAGGGCCTTTATTCCACTCACTACAATCATTTGGCTAAGAGAAAATTAAAGGAGCAGCTCTCCTTATCACAGAGACTAAAGCTGAAGAGGCATTCTCTCCCTTCACATCTAAACTCTTTCCTCACCGAAGTTCATTATTCACCTCCTCCTTGTCACTGTTTCAGAGGAGCAACGCCACAGACTGTAGAGATGGAATTTTACCTTCTTGGGAAATTGGATACCAGAAAGATCTACAGAGCAGAGTGAGAGCCCTGGATTTCATTCCAATGACATCTCTTACCACCCAGTGAGTGCAGTGACTTCTCTGCACTGCAGTTGCACCATCTATTAAATTAGGTAATAATATTTACCTCTTTGTTGGTGTGGTAAGTATCAAAGGGCAGAAAAACTGTATGCCTGTGTGCTTTAAGACAGGATGATGACATTTGGCAACCAATGCTTTCGGATGAAGGTTCATGCTCTTGCCTTAACTGCTGAGCCATTATTCAAAACAGAAAAGTCCTCCAAGGATTAAGGATACCAGGTAGTTACCATAGGCAGTACACAACAGTCACATCTGTATCACAGTTCCTTGCCCTCTTTACAAATTTCACATCCTTCTCTAGGCCACTCTCAGTAAAGCTCACTGCCCTCTGAACTAGCCTGACTAGTGTCAGACGCCCTCTCAATGCCAGACACACTGAAGGACGGGTGGGAGGCTGCCCTGAAAACAAGGAAGGGCCATGAGAGCAGGTGCTCGAGGGCTTGCTGTCCCAACCGGCGGGATTCTAGAGCACATCGGTCCTGAGTGGACAGTTGCAACATAATCTCTCATCTCTCTCAACCAGCATTCAATGGAGAAATGTGAGCAAGGAAAAGCCCCTTAAAAGGATAAACTGCAGCAAAATTGTGAAAGCCTTGAAAATGAAGGAGGAAAGTGCCAGAAGAAGAAGCTGGAGTGTGTTATGCCCAAATGCATCATCTGTTCTGACAGGCAAATTTCACAAGGAGCCAAACCTTGACAATTCTCCTCCCCTGTTTTTTAAAAACTGCTTCCCTGGCAACCCCGCAGTAAGCTGGGGCAGTCATACTACGTTGCAGGTGTGCTCTTTGCTGTCATATCCCTCTGGGTGAGGCTAATTTATTCAGATGAATGGTGCAGGTGGAGTGTGAGGGAGTGGGTGTGAGATGGGAGCTGCTGCAGAGCTCTGGTGCCCCTGGGATGAGTCCCCTGCTTGGAGGAAGACAAAGCATCTTCCTCTTATGCTCAGCTCTTATCACTGAGAAAGTTTTCCATCTCTGAAATGCTACTGAGGGGTGATGAGTTAGATTGTTTGCTTGGGGAAGTTGGTTTCATTTCTTTGATAATATGGGATATCAAAACAATGCCAATTCACAATAGGGTGTTGACATATTGTATAAATCTCATAGCAGAGCGAGCAACATAATGGCCCTATCTCAAACAGGGACAGTTCGGTATATTTAAATGGTGAAAAATGAAGACAGTGTAGGGGAAGGTTAAAAATAAATGAACAAAACCTGTATTACAAGGTTTCTGGTGTGACTATATCAGTTGCAAAGCATTAGCACACATGCATGCACGTATACAATGAGACCACCGTAGAGAAGGGACTACATCCTTAAAATCTACCGTATTAGCAGATGAAGACTGAGCTCTGTGATTTTTAATACATATTAACTTAATATGGCTTCCTGTGGTCAAAAGAGGTTAAAAACAACAGAAAGTTTGTCTTTAGGCCTGGCTAAAATACTATAGGCACAGGCAAATTCCATTTTATATATGCTTGCAGTAATCATAGAGGATATATTTTTTCACTGAGCTGTGTGTTTCTATTTTAAGTTCTTAAACCTCTCCACTGTCTTGACCTAGAGGTAATTTGGAAGTTGACCCACAGTATTCTGCAGAAATGTGTCAGTCTTTGAACCTAATAGTGGAGCTTCCTATGTATGTCGCTTGGTAGCTCCTTGACTAGACGAACAAATGCTAAATTCTTATATTTTCTCGATAAATTGAAATATATTATACCTTTGCTCAAATCCCAATTTCTCTCCCCTCTATTACTTGCCTAGTCAATAAATATTTATTTACTGAGTTTCTGTAGTTCATAGGGCATTGAAAAAATTAAATGAAAATTTTAAAACCCAGACTTGCCCCCAAGGAAACTTGCATTCCATAAGGAAATTAAGACAGTTAATGAACTGTTGTAAATCGAGGCAATACTCGAGCAAATAGTATTTTCTTGATAATTCAAGAAAATACAAATAATAGTTTCTTGATAATTCAAGAAAACAATACAAATAATAGTTTCTTGATGATTCAAGAAAATAATACTTCAAACAAAAATGTAGTGCTTCAGAAGGGAAAGAAATTATTTTGCTGGGATTAACAAGAAAAAATTTTATGAAAGAAATGACATTAAAACTGAATTTTGGAGAAAAGGTAAAATTTGGAAAAACTAAATCGTGGTAGAGCAAAAAGCATTTTAAAAAATGCAAGAGCTACAATAAAGCAGAGACTAAGAGAATTGTGTTGAACAGAAGGATAACAAGTGGTTCTGTCTGGCTGGAACACAGACTTGATGAAAGAGATAGAAATAAAAATGTAAGACAATGGGGAGTATTAAACGCCAAGATAAGAATTTTTATTTTTTAATTGACAATAATAATTTTGTATAGTTATTATTACAGTGTTTTGTTTGGTCTATGTATAAATTACAGAAAGATTCAACCAAGCTAATTGATATATCCATCACCCCACCTACTTTTTTTTTTAGTTAGAATGTTAAAAATCCATTCTTTTAACAAACTTGAAATATACAGCACATTCTTATCAACTGTGATTACCGTGAAATGCAATTTATTTCTCCACAAAATATATTCCTAGTCTAAAATATTTTTCCCTTTGATCAACATCTTTCCTTTCCCAATTTCTCCTTCTCTCCTCCAGCCTCTGGTAATCCCTTTTCTACTCTTTTTTCTACGGAGTCAAATTTTTAAGATTTTTACATCCAGGAGAGAACATATAGCATGTGTCCATATGTGTCTGGCTTATTTCACTTAACATAATACCCCTCAGTTTCTTGTCATTACAAATGACAGAATCTCCTTCTTATTTAAAAACAAATAATATCCCACTGTATGTATATACCACATTTTCTTTCATTTATCCACTGATGAACACTTAGGTTGCTTTTATGTCTTGGATATTGTGAACAGTGCTACAATAAACATGGAGTGCAGATACTTCTTTGAAATATAGATTTTGATTTCTTTGGACATATAACCAGAAATGAGATTGTTAGGTCATATGGTAATTCCATTTTTAGTTTTTTGAGAAACCTCCATTTTTCCAAAATGGCTCTACTAATTTACACATCCACTAACAATTCTCTTTTCTCCATATCCTCAATAAAAACTTAGCAGTCTTCTTTTTTTTATAATTATCATTCTAACAGCTGTGAGGTGATATCTTATCATGGCTTTAATTTGCATTGCCCTGCTGATAAGAGATGTTGAATATTTTTTTCATCTATCTGTTGGCCATTTGTATCTCTTCTTTTGAGAAATATCTGTTTAGATTCTTTATCCATTGTTTAAGAGACTGTGATTTTGTTGATGTTGTGTTAAATTCCTTACATATTTTAGAATTGGCCCTTTATCAGATGTACAGTTTTTTCCAAATATTTTCTACCAATTCATAGGTCATATCATCACTCTGCCAATTGCTCCCTTTGCTGTGAAAATTTTTAATTGAATGCAATTCCATTTGTCTATTTTTGCTTTTGTTGCCTGTGCTTTTGGAGTCTTCCCCAAGAAATCATTGCCCAGACCAATGTCATGGAGCTTTTCTGTTATTTTTTCTTTGAGTTGCTTTATAGTTTCAGGACATACATTTAAATCTTTTATTCATTTTGAGTTGATTTTAATATATAATGCAAGAAAGATCGAATTTCATTCTTTTACATGTGGATAATTACTTTCACTAACCCTAAGGAAGAGACTGTCCTTTTCCCATTGTGTGTTCTTGGTTCTTTTATGGAAAATCAAATGATTATAAATACTTGGGTTTATTTCTAGGATTCCTATCCAGAAGTTATTCTCAATAATTTTGTCTTTTAACCTTCATACTTGTCACTGCCATTCCTCAAGCATGATGATTTAAGAGCAAAGACCTCACACAGGGACTGTAAAAGTTGGGCCCTCTAGAGTAGTACGAACCCCTCAACCCTCCAGAAGCAGCTGGAAGTGGAGGTTTCTTTCCCATTACAAGACGTTTGCTCAGATGGGGTCGATGTGGGAGTATATCTCCAGTTTTCTTACGTTTCTGTGTGAATATTTTCTAAGTTGTCTGAAGTGAGGACATTTTCTACTCTTAGCATCTCTTAGAGATGATTTATGCATAGGCGTGTACTCAGTACATCTCTGGGACAAAGGATAGTCAGAAGTCTCCCATTCTGCCATGTTGCTAATGTCTCTAGAATAAGAATTTTTGAGGGGAGACTATTTAAAATATTTTGTGCAAAAATAGTTAAGCACAAATGCTCTGAAGTAATTGACCTGGCAATCATGAGTGAGACAGATTTATATGGGGAGAAAGTATAGGTATTGTTAAATTAATTTTAGCCTAAACCTGCCTCTTTGTATATTTTAAGTTTGTCCTAAAGATTTCTCTGCTCATGGTAAACTATAACCTAACTGGATGTGTAAACAGGCTGCAACCTACTCTCGTACCAACCACTGAGTTTCCCCGATCAAAGGCAGTCAGCTGCTCAAACCACGTTCACATATGGCAAATGCCAAGTTGTAACCGATCCAGCTGTACCTCACTTCATTTTCTGTTTGTCACTTTCCTTTCTCTGTTCATAGATCTTTGACCACAAGGCAGCATCGGAATCTCCCTAAACCTATTCTGGCTCAGGAAAGATGGGGGCTGCTCAATTCACAAATCTCTCTTTGCTCAATTAAACTCTGTTAAATTTAACTTGTCTAAGGTCTTTCTTTTAATAATACAAACTAACTGAAATTGTGTGAGTACGTGGGCCTCAAGGGCTACAGTCAGTGAGAGCGGAAAAGGAAAAAGAGAAAAGTAAGAGCTGTCAGAGCCAGGAAGAAAGAGAAAACAGAAGCTGGCATCGATTAGAGCAAGAGAGACGTAACTAGAGTTCATGAGGTTTACAGCCCATGTGACTAGAAATAAGTCTCTTTGAAAGATGACAGAGAACAGCTACTAAGACGTGATTCCATTAGGAAGACACTGCATGAGTAAGTGAAGCCAGTGGTAGTTGCCTTTGGGGGAACGCCACTGAAAGCAAAAATAGCAATTTTTTATCTGTAAACACACACACACACACACACACACACACACACACACAGAGAGAGAGAGAAAAAGTGGAAGTAGATTTAATAAACAGAATCTTGAATTGCCTTCAAGAATAAACAGTGCAACTTCCCTGCTGGGACTCATCAAAAAATGTCCAGGAGACCAAAGAAAAAGGACTGAATCCCATTGGTGCTCTCCACTGGCTGATGGGAATGTAAAGCGATCCGAAATTCTGAAAAAGATTTTGGTACATTCCATTAAAAATTTTATAAAATGAAGCCACATTATTTCACTTCTAGAATCGTAAGGTAAGTAAAAGATCCAAATATAAAAAATCGTGTCACAAGTATTTACCCTTAGATATTATTAAAATGAGTCAAGTAAATATTCCATATCTGGTTAGGAGTCATGGTTACTTCAGTGTAAACATTTATCAAAACTCATCAAATTGGTTACTTAGGAGTGGGACTTGTCCCCACAGATTTTAACCTCAAATAATAAATACATATAAATAAAATTTCTTTCTTGAAAATAAATGAACCAAGAACCAAATTAACTTAAGTAGCCTACACAAGTAAATATTACTCTTGGAGCATCCATTTGATTACATCTTATGATATTATTAAATATTTAATCATGAGTATTTCTAATGCTACAGGAAAGATGATAAAATGGCAATTAGGAAAAGCAAATAGAAACTGCTACAGAGAATATAACCACAAGCATGTTAAAGCATGCATTAGAAAAAGATGAAAGTTAATATATTTAAGTATTAGCAGTTGTTGGGTACAGTGGCTCACACCTGTAATCCCAGCACTTTGGAAGGTTGAGAAAGAAGGATTGCTCAAAGCCAAGAGTTCAAGACCAGACTGGGCAATATAGTGAGATCCCCATCTCTATAAAAATGTATAAATAAATAAATAAACATTAACAGTAATTTTCATGATGGGTTTATGAATGATGCTTGCCTTCTTAATTTTCTGTATTTTCCATGTGTAATATAATGAGTCATCTTATAGTAAAAAAAAAGGAAAACTTTATTATTTTAAACAGTGAGCAAGGTGCTGCTTTCAGTCACTCTCCATCCCTTCTTCACTCAGTTCTCATGCAAGTCAACTGCCCTAAGCATGAGAATTAATCAAAAGAATCTGACACACTGTCCATGTATAAACACGGTAGATAGAAAGGAAATAAATCAGCAGATTCATAACAGCACTAAAAACCAGGTTTACCAGCAGGCCAGAGCAACAAGGGATTTCTAGAAGTGATGGAATGATAGCAGATAGATTGGCAACATGTCCCCAAATAGCTGAGGAACTCCTCTCAGTAGACAAATAAAATGCCACCAAATTGTGTGTCATCCCAGTTTTCTGAATAAATCTCCAGAATAAATCTATTGCAGAGGCAGGGGAGGCAGGAAGAAAGGGAATGAGACAATGCTTCAGGTAATTAACTTAAAAATAGCAACATGGATAAGGCAGCGACCTCCCATTCCTGCACAATGTGTATTTGTCTCCCATTAGGCTTCTGAGTTTCCTCATCTAAGAATTCTGACACCTGAGGCTACTGGAGTGGTTACTGAATAAAAGAAAGGGAAATGAGGCTATTGGTACTTCTGTCTAACAGAATGTCTGTCCGCAAAGAGGCACCAGTAGCCTCTTTTCAAGCCACTTTACACCTTCCTAGCTGCACTTCTGTCCCGACCTCTGCAAAGTCACCAGAGGTAATTACTGCCAGACAAATGGGGACCCTCATCAGGGCGGAGATAATACATTCGAAAAGCAGTGAACTATTCAGTCTAGATTTTCAAACACAAATAAGAGCAAACAATAAATATTAAATGTTTAAGGAATTTATTTATTTATTTAGAGACAGAGTATCACTTTGTCACCATCGGTAGAGTGCTCTGGCGTCCTAGCTCACAGCAACCTCAAACTTTTGATCTCAAGTGATTCTTTTGCCTCAGCCTCCCAAGTAGCTGAGACTATAAGCGCTCACCACAATACCCGGCTACTTTTTAGAGACAGAGTTTCTCTTTTGCTCAGGCTGATCTCAAATTACTGAGCTCAAGCAATCTGCCCACCTCAACCTCCTAGAGTGCTGGGATTACAGGCATGAGCCCATGCCCGGCCTTACTTAAGGAATTTAACACCACAAAAGAGAATGAAGACAATAAATAGCTATTATAGAAAACCAGGGAAAAAAATGTAAACATATTCGGAGAAAAAGAGTGTAAATATTGGAAAGAAAATAATGAAAACTATTTGTTTTATTGTTGGGGATTCATTGAGGATACAAGAAACCAGGTTACACTGATTGCATTTGTTAGGTAAAGTCCTTCATATAATTGTAAGATGAAAACTATTATTGTTATCAGACAATATGAGTGCCAATCTTGAACACCCACCCTAGAGAATCTACTAATAAACATTCAGAATGAAGATGGGATTTGGTTAGGATACAAGATTAATATTTTAAAGGATTAATAGTAGCTTTTTTAGACCTGAAATAACCAACTAGAACGTATTAAAAGACCTCACAAAAATAGCAAAGAAAATTATAAGATGCTAATAATTAAATCCAATAAGACATGTACAATATGGTTACTAAAGAATATTGTAAAAGTCTATGGAAGAAATTAAAAGAATCTCAAAATCAATAGAAGAGCAGATAATGTTTCTGGAAGGGAAGACTCAACAGTAAAAAGTATCAGTTCTCTTCAAATTTACATATAAATTTGATACAATTTCCAAAATTCTAAAAGAATGCCTTGAAGTGAAATAACCAATATAATTTTGAAGACAAGAATAATACAGAATAACTTGCCTTATCATTCTAAATATGAAGAACAGAGTGGCACTGGTCCAAAAATAGAAACACAAATCAATATGAAAAGATAAAGCAGGTAATATTTCAAATGGGGGGGGGGAAAGAACTGACAATTCAATAAATGTCAAAATGACAGGCCAGCCGTTTACAGACAGATTAAAAACTAAGCTCAATAAAACATTAAAAGCATTAAAAACTATGTAAGTATTAGGAAAATATAGGCAAACTTTATATCTTAATCTTGAAGTGGAGGACACTCTAATAATCAAAGACATAAAAGCCATGAAGTTAGAAGATTTGGTTGCATAAAAGTTCAATTATTTTGAACAATGGAAAGATTATAAATAAAATTCAAAGGTGAAAGGCCGAGATAAAAATATTTGCAATATCATTAATAAACAATTAATAACCAATAGCAAATATTTTCAACATAATTAATGAACAATTAATGACCAATAGAAAATAATCAAAAAGAACTGGAAAAAAGCCTACTAAAAGTAGACAAAAAAATTCACAGAAAAAAGTGTCAATTATTTTTTTAATGAGCTGAAACTCCATTATAATCTGGAATATGCAAAGTTTTAAATAATAAGTTATGATCTTACCTAATGACAAAAATGAAACATCAGGGTAATACATTTTTGGTAAGGGTGTGAGAAACTTGCTCTCATTAAAGAGACAGTAAATTGGAACAGCCTTTTTGAAGTATAATTTTTCAGTATTCATAAAAATTTTATTTTTGCACATTTTTAAACCTAAAAGTTCACTTCTAGGATTATGTGCTATGGAAATTCTCATTATATCCACACAGAAGACTGTTCACTTATGTATTTTAGGAAAAATGTAAGACCAAGATAGATGGTTAAATAAACAGCAGAACAGCTATAATATATAACACTAGAAAAGTGGGTTTTATAGTAAGAAAATATGTACTGGCATAGAAAGATTATCAAGATACATTAGTAAAGACAGAACTTCCTTTTGTATAAGCACACTCAGGATAAGTGGAGAAGCGGACACAGCTAAGTGTCAGTACTGTTGACTATCTTGGAAATATTTTCTCTCAGTCACCTCACCTTCAGAGAGGAGGTGAAGGATTATGAGAAAGTGAAGATCAGCTTTCATTCTTACCGTCTGTAATTTTTTTCATTTGATTTTTTTTTTTAATGAGCATATCTGGAGTGCAGCAGAAATGATATACTCAAAACAAGTTTTTATAGTGATGACAAGCGTCTGCTCAAACAAGTAAAATAAATAATTTGGTCATTTAAAGGAAAGGTGTGTTTGACTGTAGTGTGTACATAGTTTCCTAGAGCTTTCCTGGCATCGTAAGCTTATTCCAGTAAGGAAGGGCAGAGGGCCTTGTCCCTCACACCAGCCATTCCTTCCTCTCTGTACTTTTGGGCTCTTTTCCCTACCAACACAGGATATCACATCATAGCACCATTCTCTGCCTTACACAATATCACATCATGGCCCCGTTCTCTGTGATTCTCCCTTCATCTAGATACAGTCTCCCTGTTATTGGTATCAGATGTCTAGTTCTCCCACCTAGGGATTTGCTCTACATATTACATAAAGACTTTACAGGGCGGCGCCTGTGGCTCAAAGGAGTAGGGCACCAGCCCCATATACCGGAGGTGGTGGGTTCAAACCTGGCCCTGGTCAAAAACTGCAAAAAAAAAAAAAAAAAAGACTTTCTGAGCAGCAGACCTGGTATGTATAATTTACAACTTGTATAAATATAGGGAGGAAAGTAATAAATAGGAAAAAAACTTAAATAATACTCTTCACACTCAAGAAATTAAACTGGGGAAAGAACTATCTGAAAAGGAGAAATGTGTAAGAAAGGATTTGAAGAGCCAGGCACTGTGGCTTGTGCCTGTAATGCTAGCACTTGGGAAGGTCAAGGTGAGTGGATCACCTGAGCTCACAAGTTCAAGCAAGAGTGAGACCCCTGTCTCTACCCAAAAAATAGAAAAACTAGCCAGGTGTTGTGGTGAGTGCTTCTAATCCCAGCTACTTGGGAGGCTGAGGCAAGAGGAACACTTGAGCTCTAGAGTTTGAGATTGCTGTGAATTATGACACCACGGCACTGTACCCTGAGGCGACAGAGACTCTGTCTCAAAAAAAAAAAAAAAAAAAAAAAAAAAAATGAAGAAGAAGGGATATGAAATTATGGAATTATGAAGGGATATGATCTTCAAATAATGAAGGTAGTGAAAGTGAACTAGCAGAGTTCACAAAAGAAATCAAAGCAATACAAACACCATAGAAATAAACTTGATAAAGAAACACAAAAACGACATAATAGTACATGCATACTATTTTTAAAAGAATTGGGAACATTAAAGAAAGGCTTATAAAAATCTGAAAACTTAAATGGCAAAGTACAAAGAAACGAAAGTAATTAGAAAGATAGACATGCAAGAGAGACAAAATAAACAAATAAATAAGCCTGACTACCCAAAGGAGTCAAATCTATCAGAAAATAGTATTCAAAAATTAAATAGAAGAAAATGTTTCTTAAGTAAAAGGAGATCTAAATTTGAGGATCAAAGGGATATATCATATTTCAGGGAAAAGCAATTCATTTCATAATCAACTTTACATATTCTGCTGATACCGCTTACCTTTAACAAGACAATTGAAATTATGTAACGGTCAGTCAGAAAAAGCAATCCAGTTAGTGGCCTCAGATTTCTTCATAGAAACATTTAGTATCCCAAAATTGTGAACCAAAAAAATTATAGACAGACTTTCTTAAAGAATAAAAAACCCAATTCTCATCACATATGTACCAAAAGAACTTGAGAAAGGAAGAACTCATGGCTTAAAAGTATTGCTGGTTTCCAATGAATTGATTAAAATGTAAAAGTAAGGTGCAAAAATGTTATAAATTTATAACATTGAAATGCATAATAAGAGTATAGCTAAGAAGAAACAAGCACTGGCAGAAAAAAAGAGATCAAGAAGGATATGTGTGCCAATTTCCTAATTTTTCTTACAGAGAGCTTAGAGATATTTACTCCTAATGTTTTAAGTTCCCTTCTATCTGAAGAATTTACCAATTCTTTCAGAGCAGGTATATTGGCAATAAATTATTCCAGTTTTTCTTCAACTGAGGTCTTTATTTTACCTTCATTTCTGAAGGACACTTTCACTGGATATAGAATTCTAGGTTGACATTTTTTTTTTTTCTACCAGTGCTTTAAAAATACTGTTCAATTTTCTTCCAACCTTCATGGTTTCTATGTGAAATGTATAGTCATTAGAATCACAGTTCCCTTGTAAGCAATGAGTTGCGTTTCTCCGGTTGCTTGCATAATTTGTTTTGTCATTAGTTTTTAACAATTTGGTTTTGATGTATCTAAGCATGAGTTTCTTTGAGTTTATCTTGTTTGGTTTTCCCTATAAGATGTTTTGCCAATTTTGAGAAGTTATAAACATTTTTCACCAAGTATTTTTTTCTGTACCATAATAATTCTTCTGAAACTCTGATAAATATTGGATGTCTTTGTAGAGTCTCACAGATCCCTAAGGATCTGACATTTTCTTTTTAATCTTTTTTCTCTCACATGTACAATTTCTATTCTTAAAATTTACTCTTTCCACTGACATCTCTGTTCTGGTATTGAAACCATCTGGTGAGGTTTTTATTTTGATTGTTAAATTTTTAAGTTTAAAATTGCTATTTAAATGTTCTTTATATTTTTTATATGCTGATATTTTTTAGCATTCATTCATTTCAAAAGTATTTGCCCTTACTTTGTTTAAAGACCTTGTCAGATCATTTTAACCTCTGTATCCTTTTAGCATTGCTTCTGTTGATTATCTTTTCCCATGTCAGCTGACATTCTTCTGGTTTGGGGGGTGCCGAGTAATTTTAGATTGTGTCACAGACGCAATATGTGAATAATATGATACTTGGGGTCTTATTTAAATCCTATGGGGAATGTTGATATTTTTGTTTTATTTTAGCAACTGACTCAGTTGGGTTCAGGCCACAAATTTTTCTGGGTTGCAGTTTCAATACCAGTTGTGTTTTCAAAGTATTTCAGTGTTATTTGGATCTGTCCCATGTATGTGTCCCAGCATATGGCCAATATGGACCCCGTATGATGATCCATTTCTTGTCAGGTCTCAAAGTCTTTAATGAGCTGTTTAGAATCAGATGTGAATAACTGACTGAGTCTAAGACCTCATAAGCAAATTTAGCAACTTTTAGGTCACTCTTCTGAGCTCCTGCCTCTCCAAAATCTCCCTGAAACTGTTCACTTTTCCATGGTTCCCCATTCAGTCCTCTGGATAAAGAGCTGGGTCTTTACTTACCCTGCTCTGCTACATGCTTCCAACAGCTGCACCACATCTGGGGCTACTTGATGGAAGGACAGAAACAAAAAAAAAGCAATGAGTGTTTGCATCACCCTGTTGAGATAAAGCTCCTTCAAACAGAGGGCAAATGTTCCCTCCCTCAGAGCTTTACCACCACTTCCTCCTCCAAATACACAGGCCCCTGAAGGCCACCCCTGTCATTGTCACTGTCAGGAGACTGCCTAGGAACTAGGGCACAAGGAAATAGAGAGGGAAAAAAGTGAAGAAAAGTGATGAATTCCCCACACTGTCTGAAGATTACAATCCCCCTCCGTTTACACTCCTTGAGCCCAAACAGAGGCCTCCCTTGAAATTCTGTCAGCACTTTGTTCCTTATCCATACCGACGTCCATGTCCAGCTTTTGAGTTTCAGGCTACCCTGAATTCAGATCAAGAACAGCAATGCTAAAAAGGGAATAAATGGACTGATATAACTTTAAATTCTAGTTTTCTTCCCAATTCTCCTGGTAACTTTTCAGTGTCCTTAGATAATTATTCTATGCATTCCGTCCCAATTTTAAAACTATGCTCTGCATAGCTGTATTCTGTGTGTATTCAGAGACCGTATAAACCAAATGGATATAGAATGTCTTCAATCCAACAAAAGGAATCTATGAAAAACCTAAAGACAATATCAAACATAAGGCAAAAGACTGAATGATTTTGCTCTAAGATGAGAAACAAGGCGAACATGTCCTCTCTCATCATTCCTATTAAACATTGCATGAGTATTACTAAAGGATACAAGGCAAGAAAAACAAACTAAAAAGGTATACAGACTGCAAAGGAAAGAAAAAAAATTATCTTTTATCCACAGACAGCAGCATTGTCTATGTGAAAAAAATCTTTTATTTTATTTTATTATTATTTTTTTTTTTGATACAGAGTCTCATTCCTTTCACCCTGGTAGAATGCCGTTGCATAATAGCTCAGCTTATAGCAACCTCAAACTCTTGGGCTCAGCTGATCCTCTTGCCTCATCCTCCTAAGTAGGTTGGACTACAGGCACCTGCCATAACACCCAACTAGCTTTTTTATTTTTAGTAGAGACAGAGTCTTACTCTTGCTCAGGCTGGTCTCAAGCTCCTGTACTCAAGAGATCCACCTGCCTCAGCCTCCCAGAGTGCTAGGATTACTGTGCCTGGCCTTATGTGAAAAATTCTAAAGAATCTATAAAACATTTACTAGAACTAAGGGCAAGGTCACCAAGGTTCCAGGTCAACATACCAAAGTCAATAGTGTATTTATACATAAGCAATGAACAATTGGAAATTAAAAACAAATACCATTGAAATATAATAAAAATACATATAAATATAATATGTATACAAATACAATAAAAATAGAAAAATGAATTTAACAAAAGATATGTAAGACATATAGACAGAAACTACTAAATATTATAAGAGAAATTAAAGATGACTAGATAAATGGAATGATATATTGTGTTCATGAATCAAAAGATTCAAAATTATTAAATCAATTCTCCCCAAATTGGTCTATAGAGTCAACACAATTTCAAAATCCTAGCAGTTTGTTTTTTGTAAAAATTACAAGAAGAATCTAAAATGTGTATAGAAATGCAAACGACTTAACATAGCAAAAATCAAATAAAAAAGAAAGTTAGAAATAGTTTGAAAAATAAAAACAAAATCAAAAGTCGTACAGTCAAGTTTAATATAAAACTTAGTGTAAATCAAGACTGTCTGGTATTGACATATAAATTAATGAAAAAGTGTAGTGAGTCCAGAAATATACTAACAATGTATGGCTCATTGATTGTCAATGTATTTCATTGTGGAAAGGTTACACTTTTCAACAAATGGTGCTGGAAAATTGGATATTCACGTACAAAAAAGAGAGAGAGAGAATTTAACCTTCATATTCGTACCATGTTCACAAAATTCAAAATTTAACTCAGAAAGAATCACAGACATAAATGTAAGAGTTAAAACTTTAAAACTTATAAGAGAAAATATAGAAAAAGCCTGTTCCTTTGTTTATATTCAATTTCTTAAAAAGCATAAATGATAAAAGCAAAAAAATAGTAAGTTGAACTTCAACATATTAAAAAATTTTTCCTTCTAAAATATTATTTTTATATTTTGTTTTTTATTTTAGACTACTATAGGGGTACACACATTTTTGCTATCTAGTTTGCATTTGTACATTTTAAGTCAATGTTATAAGCACACCCTCGCCCAGAATATGTGGATTGCACCCAATCGTTAAGTTTGCACCGATTTCCACTGAATTTTACTTCCATAGATGCACATAAGTGTTAATCAACTCAATTCAATTTCGTATTGAGTACATGTGATGTTTGTGTTTCCATACTTATGATACCTGACTTAGAAGAATGGTCTCCAGTTCCATCCATGTTGTTACAAAAGATATTAAATTGCTGCTTTTTATGGCTGAATAGTATTCCGTGCTGTATGCATATGACATTTTATTAATACACTCATGAATTGATGAGCACTTGGGTTATTTCTACATCTTTGGTATGGTAAATTGTGCTGCTATAAATATTCACGTTCAAGTGTCTTTTTGATAAAACATTTTTTTTTTTTTTTTTTTTTTTTTGGTACTTTGAATAAATGCCTAGTAGTGAGGTTACTGGAAAAAAATGTATCTCTAATTTTGGTTCTTTGATATAGCTCCAAAATACTTTCTATAAAGGTTGTACTAGTTTACAGTCTCACCAAAACTGAATGAGTTCCTTTCTTTCTATCCCTCCAGCATCTGTTGCTTTGAAACTTTTTGACACAGGCCATTCTCACTGGGGTTAGGTGATATCTACTGTGGTTTTGATTTGCATTTCCCTGTTGATTAGAGATGTTGAACATTTTTTCATGTATTTGTTGGGCTTAGACTACCTTCCTTTGAAAAAGTTTCTATTCATGTCTTCTGCTCACTTTTGGATGGGGTCATTTGATTTTTTTCTTGCTGATTAGTTCTTTGTAGATTCTAGTTACAGGTCTTTATCAGATGTATAGCATACAAATATTTGTCCCATTCTGTATGTTATCTATTTACTCTGTTGATTGTGTCCTCAGCTGTGCAGAAACTTTCCCCTGACAGAACTGGACAATCTTCCAGACAGGAACTACACAAAGAAATAATGGACATAAACAGAAATCTGGAAAAAAACAGACCTAACAGAGTTTATAGAACATTCTACCTCACCTCCCCCAAACAACTGAGTATACATTCTTCCCATCAGCACATGGAACATTGTCTAAGATTTATCATCCTAGGCCACAAAACATATTTTGATGAATATTTAAAAAATAGAAATTATACCTAATATATTCTCAGAATTTCACTCCACTGTGGAGTGGAATAAAACTAGAAATCATTTTCAACAGAAACACTAACCCCGCATAAGGTCATGGAAAATAAACAACCTAATATTGAATGATAGTTGGTTCAATGAAGAGATAAAGACAGAAATCAGAAGAGTCCCTGAACAAAATGGCATTGGAAACACAAGTTATCAAAATCTGTGGGAAAAAGAAAACACTGTCCTGAGAGGAAAACTCACAGCCTTAAACACCCACATACAAAGACAGAAAGATCACAAATCAAAATATATTGTTAAAAAAATAAAAAGGTGAGTCATAGACTGGGAGAAATTATTTGCAAAACTTATAGCTAATAAAGGTTCTGCTTGAAGAATGTATAAAGGGCCAGGTAAACTTTAGGAGGCAAAGGTGGGAGGATTGCTTAAGGCCAAGAGAGTTGAAGACCAGTGTGAACAATGTAGAGAAACCTGGTCTCTCCAAAAAAAAAAAAAAAAACTTAAAAATTAGGTAGACATGGTGGCATGTGCCTATAGTCCCCACTAGTTGGAAGGCTGAGACTGGAGGATTGCTCAAGTCTAGGAGTCCAAGGCTGTAGTGAGCTATGATGGTGCCACTGAGTGGCAAAGCAAGATCCAGTCTCTAAAAAGAAAAGGAGGGGACTTTACAATTCAGTAAGACAAATATTCCAACAAAAATGAATGAAAATATTTCAACAAATAGTTCATCAAATAAGATCTACAAATGATATGTAATCACAAACAAAGATGCTTGACATCATTGGTCATTAGGAAAATGTAAATTGAAAACACTGAGATACCACAAGACATTCACCATAATCTAAAAATATGTATTTGTTGTCCAGGAGCTGTGGCTAATGCCTGTAATCCTAGCACTCTGAAAGATCAAGGCAGGTGGATAGCCTAAGCTCATCAGTTTGAGACCTGAGCCAGAGTGAGACTCTGTCTCTAAAAAAAAAATAGCTGGGCCTTGTGGCAGGTAGCTGTAGTCCCAGCTACTCAGGAAGCTGTGGCAAGAGAATCACTTGAGCCCAAGAGTTTGAGGTTGCTATGAGCTATAACACCATGGCACTCTACCGGGGGTGACAAAATATGACTCTGTCTCAAAAAATGTATGTGTGTGTGTGTGTGTGTGTGTATTTGTCTTTGTTTTACTCCATTTGGTACTGCTATTATAAAAATACCTGAGATTGAGTAATTTATATAGAGCAGAAATTTATTTTCTCACAGTCCTGGGAGGTTCCAGTCCTGGCACTAACTAGCAGGCACTGGTGAGTGTCTGCTCTATGTTTCCAAGATGGCTTCTTGAACACTTCATTCTCCACAGGGAAGGAAGATCATGTTCTCACATGGTGGAAGAGTGAACAAGAGCTAACTCACTCCTTTAAACCCTTTTATAAGAGCACTAATCCATTGATGAGGAAGGAGCACCCATGACTCAATCAATTATCTCCCAAAGGTCACAAATCCCAATACTATTGTATTAGGGACTAAATCTTCTTGAACACATGAATGTCAGGGGACACAACCACACAGCAATACCAAATGCTCAGGGGACTACAGAGCAACTGACTCCCTCATATAATGCTGGTGGAAATACAAAATGGTACAATCACACAAAAATGGTTAGTTTCTTATTAATTTAAATTTAATCTTGCCATACAATTCAGCAGTCTCACTCCTAAGTATTTAACTAAGAGAAATCATAGTATATGCCCAAAGACATGTACTTAAATATTAATAGCCTTTTAATATAAATAGCCAAAAATTGCAAACAACTCAAATGTTCAACTAGTGAATATAATAAGTAAATTGTTGTATAGCCTTATAATACATAGTAGAATTGTATGTGAAAAAAAGAATACACAAAAGACTTAAAATACAATATGATTTTATTTAAATGAAATTCTATAAAGGGCAAAACTACACTGAAAAGAAGTCATTTAGTGGTGTTGGGACCAGAAATAGGGAAAGAAAATTGTTGGGAAAGGAGTAGGATGAAAATTTTTGGAAGGATTAATAATGTTGTTCTATATTATGAGTGTTGTAGTAGTTACACAACTATGTATAGTTGTCAAAACTTAGAACTGCAAATTTAAAATTGGTTAATTTTGTTGCATGTCATTTATCCCACTAAAGATGACATTTTTAAAAGGGGGAAATTAGAAACAAGGTCATATTTGACAATAAAATACATTGCATAACTGAAGTCTAACTCCAAGCATAAGATGCTTACATTATTTGCATATGATTATTGTAAATTGCTCCTGAAGAAAAAAGCAAAGAACAAATGATAACTAACTGTAACAATATACTCTGTTCTTGGTTAGGAAAACTTTGTGTTGAAATTCTTTTAATTTTGCTATGTTGCCCTGGAGGATGGCAGGTCTCAAACTCCTGGCCCCAGCAATTCGTATGACTAGCTGTAATTACAAGTGTATGTCACCACAACTGCTTTTTTTCTAAATTGAAAATTTTAAATTTATAAATTAATTGCAGTCTCAATTCAATCAGAGAAATAGTTTCTAAAAGAAATCCAAAATACATATTCTAATTTTGAATACAATTCATAAAGTACTTCACTGAAGAAGAGACAGGTTGTTTAATATATGACATTGGGATAACTTTTAAGATTTCAGAAAATAAAAATTTATATTTATACTTCAGCCTCTAAGTCACAACAAATGCCATTCACATCAAAGATTTATATGCTACAAATAAAACCATAAAGTTCAAAAGAAAATATGGGCATTTTCTTTTATTATCCTGGTGTTGGGAAAATCTAGCTAAGCATACATAAAATTCAAAATACACAAAGACAAAAACTAATAAATTTGACTGCATAAAAATTTTAACTATCTGTGATACAAAAATTTACTGTAACTAAATTGAAATGATAAATAACAGTGGGTAAAAAGAAATTATAACACAAATGACAAAGGACTAATTTCCTCAAAATTAAAATAACTCTTACAAGTTCATAAAAACAGACAACCAACCAATAGAAAATATGGTAAACATAACGAGGTAATAAATAAAAGAGAAAGAAAGTGCAAAGTGGCCCATAAAATAAAAGATGAGTAACATCACTTGTAGTTAAAGTAATTCGTGTTAAATAGGAATGAGGGGTGAATTTTCAGATAGAAAAGAAACCAAAATTTTGTTACTTGGCATGTCCACTGTACATCTCCTGTGGCAATAAAACACAGCTTTATGGGGCAGCCAGAGTTGTCTTTTTGGTTTTTTGTTGTTTGTTTGTTTGTTTGTGTCAGAGTCTCAGTCACTTGGATAGAATGGTGTCACAGCTCACAGCAACCTTAAATTCTTAGGCTCAAGCAATCCTCTTGCCTCAGCCTCCCAAGTAGCTGGGACTACAGGCACCCATCACAACACCAGGCTATTTTTAGTAGAGATGGAGTCCTATTTTGCTCAGGTTGGTCTCCACCTCTTGAGCTTGGAGGACCTACTGCCTCAGCCTCCCAAAGTGCTAGGATTATAGCCATGGCCACTGTACCCAGCCCCCAGAGTTGTCTTACATAGGAGTAAGCACACCACTGTATGCCAGTGTGGCCCTGCCCCACCCTGAAGGCCAAGGTATATGAAGAGAGTATGAAGTCCTGAGTACCTTGCACCTAAACTGAAGAAATGTAGGTTCCCCTCCAAATGGCATAAGGGAAGCATTGGAAAACTGCATCCTCACTTTAATCAAGCCCTTCTGCAGTCGTTCTCAACTCTGTCAAGCATCAAAATCAGCTGGAAAGTTTGTTAAACTCAGATCCCTGTATCTTTCCACCAGTTTCTTATCCAGCAGCTCTAGGATGGAACCAGAGAACTTGCATCTCTAACACATTCCAGGTGGTACCAATGCTCCTCGTCCACATTTTGAGAACTATTAGTACAATAAGTGCCCTTTGTCCCATTTCTTGCTATTTCACTGGTAAACTGAAGTCATAGCAACATCAATCAGAATCCCATTATTCTCCTCCAGTCAATCTTTAAAACCAGACCAGCCTCCTGTCATCTGGCTCAGCTTACCAGTGTTGGTAAAGATATGGATAATAAAATACTTTCACACAGTGCTAGTCGGAGAATAAATATAAGCAGTTATTTTCAACTTGGCAATATTTCTCAAAATTCATATGCATTTATTCTTGGCCCAGAAATTTCATTTCTAGGAATTTATCCCACAATATATATACTCCCCCCAAAAGCACAAAGATTATTATCTGCACAAAGACGTTTATTGTAGCATTATGATAATAGGTGAAAACTGGGAAGAACTCAGATGTCAACCAATTGTAGATTGTTTAAATAATTAGGGTATATCTCAGGGAATATTTTGTAGATGTTAGGATGAATGCAATAGATTTATCACACTGAAATGGAAACATGTTCAGAACATACAATAAAGTACAAAATATGAATTACAGAATAGTATATAAAAAGCAATCCATTTTGCTAAAATTAAAAAGATATGTATATAATATTTAACAAGTTATATGGGTAAGGTAAGGGCTATGGTCTGAATATTTATGCCCTCCCAAAATTCGTATGTTGAAACCCATAGCTAAGCTGATGCTATTAGAGGTGGGGCCTTTGGGAGGTGATTAAAACATGAGAATGGAACACAGTAACAATAGGTCTTACAAGAGAGACCCCAGAGAGTGCCTCTGCCCTTCCATTTACCACGTGAGGACCCGGTAAGATGACAGCCCGCTGGGAACTGGGAAGCAGACCCTCCCCGGATACAATGTGTTCCAGTCTCCAGAACTGTGAAAAATAAATGTCTACTGTTGATAAGCCACTCAGTTTTGTTATTTTGCTATAGCAGCCCAAGAGAGTTCAGACACTGATAAATATAAAGATATGATTGGTAGATATGCACATAACACATTTTTCAGAAAAGTTTTCTGAAAAATTCCCAACACAGTTAGCCTAGGGAGAGGGCACTGGCATCTCAAAAGCAGTGAAAAGAGCAGCTGTGACATCAGACAACATCTACTGAATCATTTTACAGCCAACACATATGCCATGTTTAATTTATTTTAAAAGCTATTTTTTAAAAAGCAAAGCAACCAACATCATACCACCAATGCTTCAACATTAAGCAACTTTTATATATTAGTTTGCAGCAGCCTTTAACTGGAAAAAAGAAAATTGCTACCTTGTTTTTAGTCACTGTGTATAAATTAAATTAATAAAACTATGAATCATTTTAAAGAATAAAAATAAGATAGAAAATAGATAAGATGCCACCATGAATGGAAAGAGACCCAGTCAACTCTTGCTCCTGGCACGCCCTGTTCTTTGCCCCCAATTTTAATTCTCTCTCCAATGTCTTCAAAAAAAGTAGCATCATTATATAATCTAAAATGCAAATATTTATTTTATCTGTCATTTCTCTGTTAACTCATAGTTTCTTCAGCAACCATGAACCATGGCTATGACTCGTGCCTACCTCACGTTGCTGCCACTGCTATGAACTCTGAGGAAAGAACACAACAGCATTGACAGTCCACAATGCCAGTGCCTTATGACAGAGGACATGGCAGTCTATGATGATAACACTGAGGACCCAGAGTCAGAATCCCCCTAATGGCACGGGTGTACCTGAAATTAGCATTACTTAGGAGAAAGTATGAAACTACCAACTTGTAATGGAAGATTAATGAATTCTCTTGTGGGCCTGATGCTCAGGCAGCCAGTTCAAGCTGGCATTTCGATATGCAAACCTACTGCTATAAAGTATAAGGCCAGCTCTCAGGGGAGAGCGAGCAGAGCTGGAGGTACAATCCAATCTTAAACTTCTCTTTGGAGTCATGAAAACTTAAGCCATGAGATAAATATTTATGCGCTCTGATTTTTTTTTTTTTTTTAAACAAAATTCCAGAAAGCTATAAGGGAGGAAATAGCTCACATTATTCCTCAACCAGAAAGAATAAAACAAGATTCGGACTTCCAAAGAATGACACATTTCCTCATTCTCGTAAAGTAGGTACTGCTGCCATCTCTCACTCCCTAAAGAAGTGTTGATATTATCCTCCAAAAAGGCTCTATCATTTGAAGGAAACCACAACTGGATCATCAAAACATAGCCAGAATTTTATGTATCAAGCTATGTAAACTAAGAAGTTTCTTTGAGTCCTGAAATCAGTGAACCTTTTCCTTCACAGGGCAAAAATGCCGCATGTTATGGGTCAAGTGCTAACAGGCACTTTGCTGTTAGCTTCTTAGTTGACTTCAGTCACTCATCCGTAATCTTACTCGTTGAAACCACTCTAGGCATTTTCCTTCACCACCTTCAGACGGGCTCCATATTATTTAACTTCTCTGATTTTCTGTATCTGCCTGACTAGTAATTTCACTACAGCTCCACTATTTGGGATACATAATTGGTTATCATTGCACTTTTGTAATTGTGTACAAGGAATGAGGCTGGAATTAGGAAAGACACCAAATAGCAGTTGAACTACAAATGGGAAACAGAGATTCAACCAACACAAAAAGAGTTCTAACTAATAGTCCCAGTTGTGTTCCCAGCTATGGAACTCTTTAGTGATTATCAAAGGAATCACCCAAACATCTTTGCATATTAGCAGGGAGAGAGGACTATAATAGACACTTGATGGATTGGAAAACCAGCACAGCAGAAAGGTTAAGTGATTTACAAAGTATTACAAAGCAGGTCAGGATTGGTACAGAAGACAATCCTCCATGACCCTGATGGGATCACCAGGCCTAGCTGAATAAGCACCTATGGTTGTCTAACTTTCACCATGTAATAGGAACTAGCAAAGGATTTCATCACCTCTTCACTGACCACTGCTGCTTGCGTCTCTTTTATCACTGCTTATTTTCACTCAAGGATAGTGGAAATGATGCTAGTAATATTTGGATAGTATCAGATCTCACAAAATGCTTTTACTCTCATGATCTCATTTAAGTAAGTAAACTCTTTCTCTCCATTCTGCATTTTTCCAATCCCTGACTACAGCTGGCCTGAAATTGTCAAAGGACACCATACAGGAAATGCAGTGGAGAAGGCGGGATTTCCTGTTAGCTGTGACTTTCATTACAGATACCCAGGATAACCGTGCCACACGTGCACTGGGCAGCACCTCTGTATGCAAGATAGTGCTAGCCACTAAGGAAATGAAGATAATAAAGACATAGTGCTTAAATGAAGGTGCCACGGTCTAAACATGGAAATAATTTACAAATATAATATCACAGATGCCTTAGTATTAATACAATGTTCTTGGAATATCAGTGAGGGAGAAATTCTGCTTGGGGGGAGCTGGAAAAATAACTATACCGAATTATGCCCACATGTCCTTTTCTCCCCCACATTCTCTTTTTGCCTAGTCTGTGCCCTGAGAAGCTTAACCATGGTAGATAACACCAGTTATGCCCTCCTGCTTGCCCTCTCGCTTTTGGTTGAGTTTGGCAATAGTTGGCACTGGTAGGAGATCAGAAAAATAGAATTGCAAAAATAGGTAGGAGTATTAATTTTCCCAGATCTCTCCATGCCCAGTTGTAGTTTGGTAGGGAGTATATTCCTCTGTCAGAGGCCAGCACTCCTGTCCTGGACCCAGAAGTCACTCTGGGCCACTGTTCTCTTACTTGCTTCCAATCTTACTAGCCACCTCCACCACCCTGCCCCCAGAGAGCGCCACTATCTTTCATATTACCCTAACCTTTTGTGATGAATTTCTCTTAGCTTGTGAAGCAGAAGAGTAAGCAATGAATTTAGAATAGGGAGTTAGTATATTAAGGACGGAAGACCCAGGAAGCAAGGGGTCTAATTAGGTAGTGTTGGGATCATATGGTTAAGCTAGAACATAAAGGAAAGCAAAAATATCTCAGGCTGGGAAGGAGACAACCAACTTGCAAGGCATTTTTGAAAGTTGAATTGCCAGGCCAAGTAACCAACTGAACATAGAGGACAGTGGGAGAATGAGTGAGGTTGAAATTAACTGCCAGACTATTAGAAAAGGACACATTCCTTTAAAAAAATTAAAAGATAATGTGGCATAAATGCTGCCATCTGTTCATTATGCCTCCTGTCCTTGCATTTGGAAGGAAATCAATAATCACCTCCAAGGGAGCTTGCGTAGCAAACGTAAAGCACACCTGAGCATGGGTATGCCTCTCAGGTGCACTCCTCCGGCTGTTGCACCCGTATGTAACCTCCTGAGCTCCTTGTGGAGTGAAACCACACCATCCAGGAGAGATAGGGGGAGATCACAATGTCTTCAGAGTTCAATCTTTCACATACATGGAAGTCAACTGCCTTTAGACAATTTGCACTGTGAAATTACCTCTCAGTTTTAATAAATACACTGGAATGATCTTCATGACAAGAACAGTAAGAGCATTCTGTATTTTAGCATTCATCAGGCTGGTGAGACCTGGTGCTGTTGCTGCTTTCTCTCAAGGGCTTGGCTGCTCACCTGATGCTTACAATTTCTCTTAGCTCTAAAAGTACCAACAGTGTGCAAACAAAGGCTTTTTAAATATTATTGCCAGACTACTTTCACATGATCAAGATTCCTAGAGAAATGCTTGTAAAACAGGCACTTATAAATGTGTGTAGACATAGGTAAAGGTGAAATTACAGAGATAATGAAAAATACATCCTTCTTTCTGAAATATTAATAATCAGATGTTATAACCACATTGTAAGTGCATTCCAATTCTATCAATGATGGAAATTGAACCATAAGAAATATACTCAAATAAAAAACAGAGGCTTAAATGACCTTGTTATGTCTTCCATTTATTAAATCTGTTGGGCTTTTATAAGAAAATTATTTTTTCCAAATAAAATCACACCAAGTCTGAGGAAATGGCAACTTTTCTAGAGGTACTCTGGCAAAAAAAAAAAGGCAATATATAAAATGCACATGAGAAAAAGATGAAGAATCTGCAAAAATTTTATCTTTTAGAGTGTTGATAACATTATCCCTTGTGGTTAAAAACCATAGATATTAATGTCTAATAACAGGCAATTGGGAAGGAAATTGATAACACATGAGGTGGTCAGGCAGGGGGAATTGGAACCCTTGGCTTAAGTGAGGTCATGTTTCTCCAGTAGCACCTCAATGAGCAAGGAGACTAATTCTATATGTTGAAGAAACTTTACCCTGTGGGACAACTGACCTTCTCAGCCCGTCTTGCTCACTTTTCTGCAGATGACAAAGACAATAATAAATCACCACCAATGTGCTCATGAAACAGAAACCATACCCGGTCCTTGGATGATATTTAAATGTTATGTCTCTTTTGCCTCCTGCTACCCCTTGGAGACCTTCTGTAACCGAGCTCTTCAATTCTTAAGCCTTAAAGCCTTCTTGCCACCTCACCCTTTGGAATCCGGTCTCATCATTGCCTTGGATGATGTTTGTGTGAGGGGATCATGGCAGCATCCCCCTTAGAGGGAACCCAATGGAATCTTTGTTGGAATTTTGAATCATTGTTAGGTTATTAAATATAAAATAATTTGAAAACAAAAAGCAATGGAATGGGCATAGGACATCTCCCTGGGTGCTAAGGAGATGGTCCTCTCGTTCAGCCTCATGTAGCCAATCCTTGATCCAGCAACACCCATACAATGCACAGTTGCCAGGACAGTCTACTTTTTTCTCGAGGTGAATTTGTCCCCGCAGTTTTTTGTGTTCTTTTTCAACAGCAGCAAAGGTTTCCCTAACATTGAATTTTGAAATGAAGTATTAGACTGTCTTCCAGACAGTCCTGGTGCTTTCTAATGCAAATTATTCCCCGTCACTACCACCCAATTCTGTATACCAAGAGAAAGGGCAGATTTTAAAAGTGACACAGACCTTTAAAGGGGGATCAGATTGAAAACACGTGTTTACATCTTCTGTTCTCTCTCAAAATGCTGCTAAAATGATGATTAAAAAAAAAAAAAATTACCTGCAAAAACAAGGAGATGAAAGGAGACAATAGCAATCAAGCTCAAATCCCAGAAAGTGGATAGCAGAGCTGCAAATGAGAGAGGAAAAAATAGACCATGTCCACACACCAGGAATCAGAAGGGCATCTGCCTTCTTAGCAAAGGGACTTAGCAGAAGACAATAAAGCAATGCCTTGAAAATCTTGAAGAAAATTTATTTCCAGCTGGGCAGTCTATATTGAACCATACTCTTATTAGAATGTGAATATAAGATAAAGATTTTTTTCACACATGAAAAAAAATATTATCCTACACAGTGTCACTCAGGAAGGTACCAGAGCAGATGCTTCCTCCAGAAGAGAGTGTTACCAAGGAAGCGAAAGACAGAAGCTCAGGGGTCCAATCGGGACTAGCTATGTGATTCACAGGATCCAGTGCACAATGAAAACATAAGGCCTCTTTTCAAAATTCATTAAGGATTTCAAGATGATATATACCATGGCTTCTCTTCTGATCCTTGAATCTTTTACCTTTTGCTAAAGAATTTCAAGATGGTGACAACACAGAGTGCTAAACCAAGTGCAAAGTGCTTCCAAACTGCACACGTCACAGGTGCATGAAACCAGCCCTGATTTCAATCCAGGAGGAGGAAGAGGAAATTCCCAAGTTGATGGTGAATCGAGACCCCAAGACAATAGCTCTGCAGCAAATCTAGAGAATCACCTGTACACAATGGAGCCAGAAAGTGGAGTGGTCCAAGAAGGATGGCTGCAAGGATAAAAATGAAAAGTAGAGATTACCCAACATGTTTTAATGTATTGAGAGGATGTTTCCACTTCATGGAGAAAGTAACTAGAAGAATTAACGATGGATACAGTTAAACCTACTTTCCAGGCAAGTTGATTATTGGCAAGTGTCAATATTTTATGTCAAACTAGCTGCAAGAGCAAAGGCTTCTGATAATGCCAGTTAAAAGATTTTTCTGGTAGACATGTTTAAAGAGAAAGAAAGGTGGCTAGATAACTTTGTTATCCCAGGTATAATAAAGCCCAGTTAAAATTTATGAAGCTCATCATAAGGCTGACAGGTGGTGGGCAGATAAATCTAACTTTCAGAATTGGGCTGTTCATTTTGTTAAAGTCTACCAGAAAATTACTCAGGTAATTTTACTAAGAATTCTAGATACTTTTGAGAAGTTTTCTACCTGAAACCAGGTATTTGATACTGGTAAACACTGGAATAACTTTTTCTTCCCTCAGCATCTAAATAAACATATTTATAAGCAAATTTTAAAACAAGACAATTACTAACTCCAGGAAAAAGAAAAAGTTCTGTAAGAAAAATAAAGCAATACAACGAAGCACAGCTAAACTATAAATACAATTACATTGTTGAAATAAAGTTCTCAACTGTCTACTGCTCTAACTAAAAATTATGATGTAACAGGATTTGGAGTAGAGAGAAGGAATGTCAGTATTTTTATAGCAATCAAAGTTTAATTGGTTCACAGTTATGCCAGCTGTACATGTAGCCAAGAGCATGTAAGAAAATGAAACCCAGGGCCAGGTGTGTTGGCTCACAACTGTAATCCTAGCACTCTAGGAGGCCAAGGCCAGTGGATTGCTTGAGCTCACAGTCTGAGACCAGCCTAAGCAAGAGCGAGACTCCCATCTCTAAGAAATAGCCAGGCGTATGGGAGGCTCCTATAGTCCCAGTGACTTGGGAGGCTGAGATAAGAGGATCCCTTGAGTCCAAGAATTTTAGGTTGCTGTGAGCTATAATGCCATAGCACTCTACCAAGGGAAGCAAAATGAGACCTGTCTCAAAAAAAAAAAAAAAAAAAAAAAAAGAAAGAAAAAGAAAAAAAAGAAAAAGAAAAAAAGAAAAGAAAGAAAGAAAGGAAAAAAAAAGAAAATGAAATTCTCATCTTCATAATAAGAAGTAGATAAATAAATAACTCCTAAAGTTGAAAAATACAGAAATAGCAATGTAGGCTTGTTATTTAGGAGGACATAAGTATATAAAAACATGCTAACGGGTTGAACATCTGTAGCTTTGGCAAATAAAAGTTAAAAGTGGGAGGGAGAGTTCATGTAACTGCTGCTTTCTACTGCTTTCTGTTATAACTTTTCCAAATTTATGACTCGTTGTTCATATTTACTCTTACTGGTTTTTTGTTTGTTTGTTGTTTGTTTTTTAACAAAATTACATAAGTAAAAAAGCAGAACCACCATGGTCTGCTAATATTCTTTCCCCAGGATAAGAATGTCTAGCTAGTCCTATGTGTACAAAAGACAAAATGAACTGTCTGTTCAACTGACCCTACCAAGCATAAAGAACATCTCCTTTAAATTTTTTGTTATTATTATTTGTCTTACTTGCCACTCAAATACATGAATATATGTGTAAATACATGCTGATAAAGTTTGAGTATTTGTCCCCTCCAAATGTCATGTTAAAATTTGATCCCCCGTGTTGGAGTTGGGGCCTAAAGGAAGGGTTTGAGTCATGGAGGAGACTCCTAGCTTGGTGACAGCTTCCCAGTAATGAGTTCTCAAGTCTCAGTTGCCATGAGAACGGATTGTTGAAAGGAGCCCAGCACCTCCCTCCTCTCTCTCTCTTGCTTCCTCTTGCCCTGGGATCTGCAGATGGCTCTCCTTTGAGTGGAAGCTGTCTGAGGTCCTCATCGGAAGCCGACACTGACGCTAGGTAGCAAGTACAGCTTGGAGAAGACCCACGAGCCCAAATAAAACTCTTTTCTTCAGAAGAGATCCAGCCTCGGGTATTTTTTGACAGATAAACAAAGACACGCGCATAGATAGAAAAGTCCGAAAAGAAAAACAATAAAACTGAAACTGGTCATCTGGAGGTAGTTGGGCTGTTAAATGACATTTCCTCATTATTCTTTTCTCTGTAGTCTAAATGGTTTCCATTGAACACATATTAATTTCTCAATGAGAAAATAGTTTAAAAAATGTTTAACGTTTTTAAAAAGCGAAGGTCATGCCGAATAGGTGGTGCTTCTCTGTAGTTTTATGTGTATGTGTGTGTGTTAAATATAGACAGAATTTGTGGGTCAGAATGAGAGCTATGAGGGAGACAGGCATGAATGACGGGAGGCCAGCCATGCTACCCCTAAGCCAAGACCGGACCTTACACCTGTGACTGGCTCTGACGTTCCTCTTCTTAGCACTCCTTATGGAGCCCTGTACAGTCTGACCACTGTATGTGGTCGTGTACTTATTCATTCAAAGAAACATTTCCTGCATGCTGGCAGGATTCCAGCTGGTGTTTTAGACACGTTAAGATAAATAAGCAAGAAATGGTGCTCCAGGCAGTTACACAGCAGTGGGAGACACCCAGGTCAGTCAAGGGCAGTCTTGGTAGACAGTGGGACTTTTCTAGGAATTTGAGGTGGACAGAGACCTTTTGCCCAAATATAGAACAACAATGATATAGGCATGACAGAGAGTAAACAATTCTGTCAAGACTGGGTGACCTGAGCCTCCTTAGCTGACCATATCAGAAAAGGGAAATGTTTAGGTTTCACTTCCAACATCCTCCACAAATTTCCACTCAGAGATAGATATCTTCTTATAGAAATGCTGGCAAATAATTCCTTCTTGGGAATCCTATTATGACCTTTAAAACAAGCATATTTTGTTTTCAGCATATTGATTTTAATTTATTTGTTGTAATTAAAGCTATAATTTACTTTTTAGGTTTATACCAGACCATAACCTATAATTATTGCAAGGAAATACAATGCAACCAAACTCTTCTGTTCCTGTTACACCAGCTCTCCTCATTACTGGACTCTATTGGGATTTTCTTAGGGCTTGAAAGTAGGAATTCAGGGTCAAAATGGTACGGTCTCCAACAGCACATGGGGAGAGTAATAAGCACAGTTCAGAGCAGAATTGTTCTTCCTTTGAAAGTAGATTTATTATTGTTCTTATAATACATGTTGAGTTTTTTTATGTTCTAACATTAGAGAAAATCTCAAAGTAGAAACAAAAAAAGCAGTCCAAACCTCACCACCTAGAAGTAAGCGCTGTTCATTATTACCAGGCAACCTGCTGTACCTCTTTCTATGTACACAAATACAAAGAGAGAAAGGTGAGCATTTTCAAGGTAATGACAATGATAGGTAAAAGACAAAAGGTAAAATGGCATGTTACTTTCTGTCACTCACAATATAGACTGAGAATTCCTAATCCAAATATCCCAAAGCCAAAACTTTTTGAGTGCCGGAATAACACCACAAGTAGAAAATTCTGCACCTGACCTGATATCATGGGCAAAGAACTTGAACAGACATTTCTCAAAAGAAAACATATTACACAGATGGTCAACAGGTGCAGAGAAAAATGTTCAGTGTCAATGATCATTAAGAAAATTAAAACCACAAGAAATACCTACCTGTTAGAATGGTTTCTATTGAAAAGATAAAAGGTAAATGCTGGCTAGAATGCAGAGAAAAGGGAACTCTTATACACTGTTGGTAGAAACATAAGTTAGCATAGCCGTTATGAAAAATAGCATGAAGGTTCCTCAAAAAATTAAAAATAGAATTACTATAGGATCCAGCAATCCCACTTCCAGATAAATATCCAAAGGAATTGAAATCAGTATGGCAAACGAATATCTGCATTCCCATGTGCACTGCAACATTATTTGCAATAGCCAAGATATGGAATTGTCTATCAATGGGTAGATAGATAAAAAATGTGGCATTTAATACAATGGAAGCCAGTCACAGTGGCTCACACCTGTAATACCAGCGTTTTGGGAAGCCAACTTAGGAGGATTGCTTGAAGCCAGGAGTTTGAGACCAGCCTAGGCCAAATAGGTGAGACCCTGTCTCTACAAAAAATATTAAAAATTAGCTAAGTATCTATAGTCCTAGCTACTCAGAAGGCTGAGGAGAGGGGACTGTTAGTGCTCAGGAGTTCAAAGTTGCAGTGAGTTATGATTTCACCAATGCACTCCAGCCTGGGAGATGGAGCAGGACCCTATCTCTAAAGAAAAGAAAATGGAATATTAAATATACACAATGGAATGCTATTCAGTCTTTAAAAAGAAGGAAATTCTGTAATTTGCAACAGTATGAATGAGCCTAAAGGACATTATGCCAAGTGAAATAAGCCAGGCACAGAAAGACAAACACAGCAAAATCTCCCTCACATGGGGAAACTAAAGAAGGTGAACTCATAAAGCTGAGAGTAGAATGGTGATTACTGAGGCTGAGTTGGCAGGGACAGAATAAGGACCTGTTGGTTAAAGAATACAAATTTTCAGATAGATAAGATGAGCAAGTTTTGAGACCTATTGCGCCGAAGAGTGGCTATACTCAAGAATAATGTAGTATATAATATTTCAAAATAACTAAGAGTAAATTTCAAATGTCTAATCATAAAAATGGTAAGTAAATTGACTTAATCACTCCTCATGTATCAAAACATCACATTGTATCCATTAATGAATACAATTATTATTAAAAGCAATGCTAATTTTTTTTTTTAAAGACAAACAAGTGTTGCTTAGGCTGTGGAAAAATTAGAACCCTCATACATTACTGGTGGGATTGGTATAATCACTTTGGAAAACAGCCTGGCAATTACCCAAACATAGAATTATTGTATGATCCAGCAATTCCATTCCTATACTCAAAAGCATTGAATCTAGAGAAACTCAAAATAGATGATTTCTATGCCAATGTTCATTGCAGCAATAGTCACAATAACCAGAAGGTAGAAACAGCCCAAGCATCCATCAATACCAGAATAGATGAATAAATTGTGGCATATCTATGCAAGAAAATACTCATCCATGAAAGGTAACGAAGTTCTGATACATGGGACAACATGGATGAACCTTAAAAACATCATGCTAAGATAAATAAGTCAGATGCAAAAGGATACATATTGTATGACTTCAGCTATATGATGTAGAATAGACTAGAGGTGGAAAAGAGGCGTGGCACCCATAGCACAGTGGTATGATGCCAGCCACATACATCAAGGATGGCGGTTTCAAACCCAGCCCAGCCCAGCTAAACAATGACAACTGCAACAAAAAAATAGCCGGGCATTGTGGTGGGTGCCTGTAGTCCCAGCTATTTGGGAGGCTGAGGCAAGACAATATTTTGAGCCAGGTTGCTGTGAGCTGTGATGCCACAGCACTCTACCGAGGTTGGCATAGTGAAACTCTGTCTCCAAAAAAATAAATAAATAAAATAAAATATAGATAGAAAGAAGATTAGAGATTGCCAGACCCTGAGAAGAAGGGAGAAAGGGGAGGTATTGCTTAAAGGTTACGATTTCTTTTGGAATGATGAAAACGTTTTGGAAACAGATAGTGGTGATAGTTACACAACATTGTGGATGTAACTAATGCCTTTGAATTGTTCATTTAAAACACATGAAAAAAAGCTCATCATCCTTAATCATCAGAGAAATGCAAATCAAAACTACTTTGAGATATCACCTAACCCCAGTAAGAGTAGCCCACATAACAAAATCCCAAAACCAGAGATGTTGGTGTGGATGTGGAGGA
>CAUYPK010041021.1:0-15187 GCA_963574355.1 Loris lydekkerianus
TAAAAACTGGGAAAACTTAGTGACTCAAGTATAAGCCAAGGTGGAAAATGCAGCAGCCACTGGTAAATTTCAAAAATAAAAATATATACCCAAAACAATTACAATAATTGAGGAATCAGTAGGTTAAATGCTTTTCAATATTATTGCTAAAGAAAAACTATAAACTAGCAACAACAACTTTAAAACTTTAAATAAAGTGCAGAAAACCGTAGCTTAGCAGGTAATCAAGCTAAATCACAAAGGTTAAAATCCTTTAAAACTGGATTCCTCCTCCTCATCATCTGTATGTCCAAACAGAGCTTCAGCTGTATCTGATGTGAGGGTATCAGCATAGACATTGTCATCATCACTGAGTTATACATTTAAATACATGATTATATTTACAATACATGATTGTTTAATATACTGTATACCATTAACATACCACATTAACCCATAGTATTCAATGGCAACTTTAATAAAGTGAATAAACCATTTAAGACAGTAAAGCATTGTAAATAAATGGTTAAAAATCCTGAATCCTTATACTCCAAAACCCCTGGTTATAGGGGTTTATAGGATTTATAAACATTTGTTTACAAGACTTTACTGCCTTAAATGGGGTTTTCACTTAATTAAATGTACCATTAAATATTGTGGGTTAAATAGTTCAGTGGAATACAGTTCAGTTCAGCCACCTACCTCTTCAGCTCAGCCGGGACTTGTGGATTGAGCTGAAGCACCGCCCCCTCAAGCAGATGGCAGAAGACGACTGGAGACTACGTGCATTTAATTAGGTGCATGCGCACCGAATCAAATAACCTGTATGACCTGAGTATAAGCCGAGTTCAGGTTTTTGCGCCGGAAAAACTCGACTTATACTCGAGTATATATGGTATTTATGTATTTATGTCAAAAATCAAGGAGAACTATGTATGTCAGGTGGCCATATGGTTGTAACTAGTATTAATAACTACTTTTTCCTTACTTTATATTCTCTTTATTCTTATCAATTATCTTTGCTCATTTAGTCCTTTTATGGGCTGATGTGACCCACTATTGTATTCCCAAAATGTGTGGGTCATGAGCAAACGTGCTGTACTGAATTGTAGTTTTACCTTGTTGATCACAGGAAGGAATGGTATAAGATGTGTAGCTAGAAATGAATCCCTTGAATTTCAGACATAGTCCTTCTCACGGCCACTGTGAAATAGAAAATCTAAGTTTTTCCTGATCATCAAGATTATTCAATTCAGAAAATATAGTAACCCCCCTCTTTGGGTATTGATTTACTGGCATAGGACACATTGTTAAGAAGATTGTCGAGAACCCTTAGCAAGATAAAAATATAGATAAAGGATAAATAATAATGATAAAAATAATAATGTTGGCTGGTCAGGGACTTAATAGAGTTGAGAGTGCTGTCTGGTGCAACTTTAGCCAGGTCAGGGATTGAATGGGAATCACAAAGAAGTATTTGGGGAATAAACAAAAATTGAACTAAGCTCAAGTTATTAAGGCTCCAATCCATGCTCCAGGCTCTGATCAAGACAAGAGTATTGTCCATATGTTTACCAGCTGAGCAACTACCTTAAAATAACTATTATAATCTGAACAGAAACTACACAAATTAGAAGCAACTGAGACCTGTCAATAGGCAAGATTACATTACATTGCTATCCATCAAGGAGGCATCTACATTTCTTATTTGCTGGAATGTTAGGTTTTCAAAATAAACACTTTACCAAAATTAGGTACCTCTCCCATATGGTCATTTAGCACTCTGAGTTGTAAGGCCTGTACTTCTCTGTAGGCCTGATAGACAGTTAACTCCCTGGTGATAACATTTGTTCCTGTTTTATTTGTCTGCTGTGTTTTCATCATTCAATATAATTCCAATAGTTTATTAGATAATTAGTAAATATTAGCATAAAAATACATAAATAAATAATCCTATAAGGATAAGTGAACAGGCAGAGGGAATGGGAAGACACTGGACTCCTAAAATCTAAAAAGGGAAAATATCCCATATAGGAGGTCCAGGGCAGGACACAAACTCTGAACGGAGCACATAATTTCGCTTAAAATTGACTTCCTATACCTTGTCTACTCTCAGGAAGTATTTGTTCCATTGTTGCAAAAAGAGGTATGTCTGTTTAAATGATTTATGTGAATTTTCTTAATTGTTGTTATTGTTGTTTGACCTAATGGACGTCATTTAGGGCACCTCTTTGCTAAGGGACTATATGACAGAGGATTCACACCATGCCCAGAACCCCTTCAAAATGTCAGTTCAATTAGATTTATTTTGATTGAATAGTCTTTTCATTTGCTTTATCAATAATGATAAACAATAATTCTAAATATCTAGAAGATCTAATTATATTGAAGTTCATTTAAAATTATAGTAAAACCTTACCTTGCAATTTGTGTTCAGTTATATCAGACTAGTCAAAAGAACTAGAGAATGGAATATAGCATTTTTGTTTTGTCTGCTGACTGTTACATTCTTAATAAATCATTCTAACTTGTCTCTTGACTTCCTGTTCTCCAGGCTAAACAATTACAGTCCTTTTAACCTGCTTTTAGAGGTCATATTTTTAGTCACTTAATCATTTATGGTACTCCCTTTTAAGCTGCAAAGCCAAACAAAACTAAATGTGGTACCCAAGAAAAATTTTAACCATGCTGAGATGCTGAGTATTATAGGAGATTTATCTCATGGTATCAATATATTCTTCCTCTCACCATGATTCCCAGCATTGCACTTTTTTAATAACTAAGGAGCGAGACTGTGCATTCATGTTCATACTGTTAGTTCATCTTGTTACCCACAGCTAATGAATAGCTCCCATTAGGATTATGAACTAGAGAATCAAAGGCACCACTTCAAGGATCAAATGTGAATAAAATATTCACAATAAAAGAATGATTGTACAAATCCAGTGACCTTCCTCAATAATGAAACTACTGGCAATTACAGTTGACCCTGGGTATATTGTGTACCAGTGTGGGGAGTCTCAGATTCACTGCATATATCACTGTAATAAAAGATAGGGTGCAGCAAAAAGAGATGTGTGGATTTATTTTAAATTAAGCTGTGTTTTCTGACATATGTCTGACATATTCTGTGCTATGAAAAAAGACATAAACTGAAAATGCTATTTCCTAAATAATAACAATATTATAACATATTTACCACAAAAGGATGAAGTAACAGTCCCGTGAAGTTCTCCTAAAGCCTTCTACACAGGATTCCCAAATGACAGAGCTGAGTCAAGAGGCTCTGGAAATTTACGTGGAAATTGTTTGTTTTTGTTATTAAACTTTGTTTATGAAATAATTATGGAATCATAGGAAGTTTTAAAGAAATGCACAGGGAGTTTCATGCAAACTTACTCGGTTTTCCCCAATTTTATATCATTATCATGCAATATCAAAACCAGGAATATTGACATTGGTACGGCCTGCGCAGCTTGAACTGATCTCACCAGTCACACACACTGCTGTGCACGTGTGTTTGTGTGTTTATCACTATGCTTTCTGATAATAATTTTTAGCTTCATATAACTCCATAATTTAATTATAACACAATGCATACATGTATCAAAATACTACATTGTATTCATAAATCTGTACATTTATTGTAAGTCAATAAGAAAATACACTACAAGCATGAAATTCTTGTTTTTAGAAGTTCTTAAGGTCCTTTGGCAACATATTTAAGGTCCGTTGGCATAGCTAGCACTAGGGTAACTGGCAAATGACAGAATGGTATCAATAAATAAGACTTGTCCATGATAAATTGGGCCAGTTCTATTAATTGTAAGGAAATCACAGACTCCATTATAGGCATAATTTTACCTATACTGAGAAAAATTTCACATATTGAGATTTTTCAAGCAGTATGTAAACAAAAGAATAATTTAATTCATAATTTGTCCTACAGTAATTATGCTTTAATATTAAAATATCAAGGAATAGTTAAGATATTAAATCATATCACCTTAGTTATTCAAATTATTTATTGAGAATTATTAGCGTACAACACTAAAATTCTGTTCTTACACATTTTAAAAATTAATGGAGGAGATATATCATGCACTCCCCAGTCTATATTACATCAAAGAGACATATAACCATTATCATGAATATAAATATATAGGTAACATTTTTTTCCTATAACGTGTTTATACAGACAATTACAAAGAACTCACAAATTACTCCTAGAACTAACAGTTAAGTTAAACAAGATGCAGGGTACAATATCAGCATACAAAATGAATTGTATGTATTTTACAATAAAAAAAATATAAATTGAACTTAAAATATCATTTAAATAATTCAAAACCAACAAAATACTTATACATAAATCTAACAAGACTCACACAGCTTTTACATGCTAACAATTATAAAATACTGGTTAAAGAAGAAAACATGACCTAAATAAATGAAGAGAAATACTGTGTTTCTTAACTAAAAGGCTCAGAATACTGAGGCAATATATTCTGCTGAAAGCATCAGAGAAGAATTGAAGCAGGAGGAATTTGGAACATGTTAAAGGCTAGACAGGGATTATGTATTAGAAAAGTGGGAGCAAATATATGCACACAAACAAAGATTATGGGAAAGATTATAAGTATCATAAAGGAAATAGTGGAAAATAATATTAGAAAAGTAATTTTGGGATCAGGTTGTGAATTGCTAAGAAAAGTGATGTCTTTTCGTCTTTTTTTTCTGTAGACAATGAGAACTGAGCAGATAGTCAACATTATACTACTTATTAGATCAATGTTTCAGAAAGATTGGTTTAGTAACTGTGCACATAATGAATTGGAAGACATGCAGACTAAAAATTGTCCTTTAGTTAGAAAACAATTATGACCATTTGGTGTAAGTAATGAAATGTTAAACTAAGATGTTGGATATGGTATAAGTTGAAGACGAATGATACAAGAAAAATAAGAAAATAAGAGCTATGCCACAGAAAGAGATGAAAACTGATTGCAAGTACAAAAGAGTAGAAAATGATTCTGGGACTTTGAATCTCTGTCCTATTAGGAAAAGTTAAAAACAGTATTGAAAGGCAAAACATTATTGTAGAAGATTGAAGGATGGGTGCATAGCGATGACATGGAAGCAATAAATACGGACTGCTCTTTCAAGAAGTTCAATTATTTAAAGAAAATGGACAGTTGCAGAGCTGATGAAAGATCAGGATAGGAGTATGAAATTAGGAAAGAGTTAAGTGGAAAATCTCAGTGGGGCTGGAGAATCAAATATCAAGAACATGATACAAAAAGCAAAACTCTTAAAGTAGCTCAGTTTTCAAGACACAGCAGAGTGATTTGCTTTGGAGAGAAGAAATATTCTTCTGAGATCCAGGGGAAGGAAGAAAGGAAGGAAACATGCCGTTCAATTCATAAGAGAAAGTGGAAAGTGAGTTTCTACCACATTGTGTCAATATTATCAAATGGTTCGTCCATCTGTCAAAATGAACAGATGTGTGTTGGAGGGCTCAATAAAGTTAGAAAATCAGTAAAATAATTTTTCTGAAAAAATGCAGAGTAGCTTTGTTTTAAGATACAACCTTTTCAAGGAAAGATCCCATATATATTTAATCTGTTTTTATCAAAAAGACTAACATAATGCTAAAAATATCTAATAGATTCAATATGTAATGATTAACATAAAATTATTTTTTATTAATATTTTTCCCCTAAGTACTTAACATAATTCAATTGGGAAATCTATAGTTATAATATTAAATTTGTTCATTGTATTTAAAATTTATTTATGCTGCACAGATACTTTCCATTAATCTACCATCTAAGATCTCATGAGGTGTTTTCCCAGAATGATTACTGTATATTCAGTAATATCCTAGAAACTGTTCTTCATGCTGGGGTTCCATGAAGTCCCAGAGAACTCCTTGATTACAATGAAAAAAAATTCTAAAAGATTTTCCTATTTATTGAATTGGATCTTTGATTTCCATCAGATCTTTCATAATTTAGTATAAATGGGTTGCTTACTCTGATTGAGTTATAAGTTCCAAATGAGTGTGCTATTGGAGAATTTATTTGTACATTATTTCATTTTGTTTTATTGTCACAAATAAATCACGTGCTAAGTATGTCTTTACTTTGTAGTTTCTGAACCTGAACATTAAAGAACTAGCTATAAAAATATGTTAAATACTGCTATTCTCAGTTTTGTTTTCTCAGACATTCCACAGTTTCAATTTTCCTTGTTTTACTTTGGGGGGAAAAGGTATAAAAAAGAACAAAGAGAGCAAGATAGTTGATCAAACTAATAAGATGACACTTTTCCCCATTGTTACATAGAGATCCAGCCATTTGTCTTGGCAGTAAGAATGTCACCTGTCAGCTACATGCCTTTTATTAAGCAGAGACATTTTGTCTAGACTAAGAAAAGTGAAATCAGTAACATAGGCTACAAAAAGGTTACTTATAATGTCTGTCTGAATATCTTAATCTTTCTGATATTTCCTCTGAATACGTGTAAGATGCTAGAAATATTCCAGGATGATCTTTCATCTTATGTGTGAGAGAAAATATTTTTTTTCTCATTCAATCATTAACCAAACATATATTTGATCATATTTGGTTATTTTTGTGATGGATATTTTAGACTCAGTTCATAAGTATTTATATATTTTTATATAAGCAAACATGAAAGAAGTTGCCTGGAATATTTCTCTTGCCTTGTAACATTCTTGTAAAGTTTGGGTATGAATATTATATTGGTTTTCTGAAATGCAATGGCAGATATTATGTATTTCTTAGTTTTTCATTCTAAGGAAGAATTGTTATAACATTGGTAGTCTGTCTTAATTATTTCATATAGTCCAATAATGGGTTTTTCCAGAATAGAAATTTCCTTGGTGAGTAGCTTTCTATGCTTAGATATGATTACTTAAATAATTATGAGATAATTTTGAGCTTCTGTAAAAATTTTATCTGTTGCCAAAATTAGTTATATATTTGCAATATTATTTTGATGGTAAAAGTAAACATTAGTGTCTGTTCTTTCTGTTCTTATTATTTCCTTTTTTATTAAAATGGTAATGTTTTACTTAGCTTTTTCTACTAAATTATAAATCTTATACATTAAAAATTATAGACTATGTAATGTACTTACTGATAGTGTTCCCTTCCTCAGATAAAATCTAATTTTTTTGATTGGCTAGAGTAGAGGTGCTAGAAATATATCACCTTATTATATTTAGGAATTAAGAAAACTTAGGTTGGGGCCACAGTCATGGGTCTTTACCCACATTCTATTTACTTGTCCTCCTGAAATGTAAGCCTTTGGAATCTCAACACAAAACCTGTGGGTGGGGTACCTGGAACCCTCCTTTGGCAGATCATGAGCCCTAGTATTTTTTGAAAGCACAGTTTAGCTTCTCAGTAACTACTTTAAAAATCATCAGTCATATTAAGAGGAAAAGAGTAATAATATTTGACCTGACCCATCTCTCTGGATCTTCATTCTCTAGGTTTGCACCTGTAATTAGTTACATTTGTTCTGATATATTCAAATGATGATTTTGACTCATTTTTCTAGTTTTTTTCCCCCCTAAGAATCAATGGAATTCATTTATTTGGAAACATCATAAAAATACTCTGCCACAACTTTTATTATTATTATTATTTTGAGACAAGGTTTTTCTCTGTCACCTGGCTGGAGCACAGTGACATCATCACAGATTACTGAAACTTCACACTCTTGGGCACAAGTAATCCTCTTGCCTCAGCTTTCTGAGTAACTGAGACTACAGGCACATATTAGCACACTAAGAAAATTTCTTTAATTTTTGTAGGATGGAATCTGACTTTGTTGCTTAGATTGATCTTGAACTTCAGGCCTCAAGTGATCTTCCCACCCTGACCACCCAAACTGCAAAGATAATGTTCTATTACTTTATTCTTAAACATAGAATGTGTGAGAGAAGCCTATGAAGGACAAAGAACAAATTAAACATAAAGAAAAATGACAGAAGCAAACTATTAATAAAATTCAGAAGAATGAGAGGTAGCTTCATCAGAACTAAAATATCATAAAAGTATAGTATTTAGAAAACATAAAGGTGTTCCTGAGAAGTCAAAATATAGCAATAATAAAAAAGTGGTGAAAAAATGTTGACAAAATGCCTCAAAAATGTTAACATATATTAAATATAAATAAATAATTAAAAAGATTAAAAACACAGAAAAATACAGCATGACTAATAGACTAACAACAAAACTTCCAATAAAATAAAACAGAAAAAAATTAGCAGAAGATATTAATACAATTAAGTAAATTTTCTAGAACTAATCAATGAATAGAAAACTTTCATTGTATTGAGCTCAAAGAACAATGAATGAGAACAGCACCAAGAAATGTATCACTCTGAGTAAATAATAAATTCATTGTGAGATAAGTATTAAGTATTAAGAAAAAGAATATTTCAAAATTTAAACTAAAAATGAAAAGTATAAAGAGTTAAATTAAAAAAAAATCCCTTAACTTTTTAGGAAAAATGTAGAATACATTTTATTGTTAAATCATCAATTAAGAATGAGGTAGAATAGTTATGTCTTAGACATGTTACCATTCTGAAATATTATGTCATGCATGTTTCTTAGGAAGTTGGTTAAACATTTATGCAAGAAGAAACAATTAACAAAAAATGAGAAAAGTACAATGTATCTTTTAAAATGCAACAAATGAACAATAAAATTTACAGATTAAAATCAGGCAAAAAGCAAATGAAAATTTCAGGAGAGTGGGTAAATACATTTTCTAAAAATGATTTATAAATATAAAGTGGATTTTAAATGAAGCAGGAAAGAATTCTTAAAAGCACCTTTTTAAAGGAAGTAAAGTAGAACTTATGGATACCTGAAATGACTCATTAAAATTTCAAATTATTAAAACTTATAAAATGTTCACGTGCATTTCTTATTTAAATCACAAATCATAAATCTGCAAATATAAGTGTTGTCTATTAAATTATTTCTTTTGCTGTTTAAAACAATAAAACCTTTCAGAAGATACTACTAGGGAAAATGTACAATTTTGAGCTGGGAAGGAAAGAAAAAGTAAAAGTAGCATCACTGAAAGCAAGAAAGATCAGAATTTCAAAATGAAAGGTGAGATAAATATTGATATACATTATACCAGGTTATAGTGACAGTGGTTGTGAAATACTATGGGTTGTGTCAATGCAGAGTTTTCAGGGAAAAAAGAAACAGACAAAAAACCCCAACCTCTATGCCAGATTCTGAACAGAATGAAAAGGACAAGTGGCTTAAAGAGAAAGATGATACGGCCAGATATGCTGGCTCACTCCTGTAATCTCACCACCCTGGGACGCCCAAGCAGGTGGATTGCTTAAGGTCAGCAGTTTGAGACCAGTCTGAGCAAGAGTGAGACTCCATCTCTACTAAAAATAGAAAAACTAGCTGGGCCTCATGGCAGGCCCCTGGAGTCTCAGCAACTTGGGAGGTTCAGGCAAGAGGATCATTTGAGTTCCAGAGTTTGACATTGATGTGAGCTATGATGCCGCAGCCATGATGTCACCCTGTGTACCCAGGGTGACAAAGTGAGACTCTTTCTAAAAAAAAAAAAAAAAAAAAAAGTTATGAACAATATAAAAGAAATATAGTAGAACCTCCATAGTAGACCATCTTCCACATCCTTAAGTTGAGCGAATTTTCATAGACAAAACATGCACCACATGTATATAGCAATACACCAGGCCCAGTTCCTCATGTTGACCACTGATGTATGTTGACCAGATGTCTGTTGTTGGGTTAACTTACAGAGGTTCTACTGTAAATTCTCAATAATTATGTAAACATTATACTCCATAAATTGCTTTAAAATATTAAATAGTTAAGATTATATTACAAGAGATTGATAACAAATCACAAAAACACTGTTATATGAAACATTGAAATATTTCATTAATTATATTGCTATTATTTCTATGTGTATGTATAGTCTTAACTGGCATCACAGTGTCTTGACAAGAAGGATGCCATGGCTTAAAATTTTATCCATTATGTTCAAAGCTGATTACTCTTTAGCAAATTCAAAAAACACGAACATTCAACAAAAATAAGAACGGGGACAGTGATAAAGTTCACTGCAATTTAAAACCAATGGTTTTAAGCTATCACACTATGTGAATTGCTGAAGAGTAAGTAAACAAAAATATACCTGACTAATGACCCTGAAAACTGATGGATAGAAACCATCGTGATGCTTAAGTCAGCAATCTCTAAGTTTCTGTTAGGCAAAGAAATACAAAGTACACAGATATATGAGCAGAAAATGAATAGTAGAGTTTGGGGTTCCAAGGTAAATATCTCTGACTTTCTGTTATTCTTAGAACATGTTGCACATTTTAATTTTTGAATTTAAGTGTGTTTAATTTTTATAGTTTATTTTTAATTATTCATTTTCAATACTGTTACTTTCAGAAATCTTTTTGTTTTTCATAGACTTAAAATCATCCCTTACTAATATCATTTTAATAATATACCGAATGCATACTGCCTTAGTCCATTAAGACTTCTATGACAAAATACTATAGTCTGGTGGCTTAAAAAACAAACAAACAAACAAACAAAAAAAAAGCAGAAATTTATTTTTTATAGCTCTGGAGGCTAAAAAGCCCTAGATCAAGGAAGGTGACAACAGATTTAGTGGTGGAAACCTGCTTCCCAGTTCATAATGGCTTACCTTTTTTTTGCAGTTTTGGCTGGGACTGGGTTTGAACCCTCCACCTCCAGCATATGAGGCTGGCACCCTACTCCTTTGATCCACAGGTGCCGCCCGAGGCCTACCTTTTTGCTGAGCCCTCCTGCGGTGGAAGGGGATAAGGAAATCTATAGGTATATACTTTGGGAAAAGCTCAGAAAAGAATTGTCCTTATGTAAGAGGAAATAAGATTCTTAGAAACGAGCCAGAAATTCAGGGACCAGCAAATTTAGAAGAGGCAACTGTCTATTAAGCCCGAATACTGAAAATAAAAGTGGGAAAGAATTCATCAACACAATTTGATTACAACTGAGATTTTGCAGAAATGTTAAAGTAAAGGTATTGTGAATTTAACGATTGATAAGTTTAATTGGTTAGTATGACACCAATATTTGCCCTCATTTTGTGTAAATGGCTCAGGGAAAGAATTAGACATAAGGTTCACCCATCTAAAGTCTGTGAAGTTCAGTTAAGTTGATAGAACAAATTAAAAAAAAAAAAAAAAAAAGACATGAAGATGAGAACACAGAGACAGGCCATGCAGCAAATCTTAGGATTATATGTAGAAAACAAAAATTAAGAAAGTAACCATTTAAAAATAAAATTATGAATAATAAGGTAAGTTGGGAAGAAATCTGCATTAATAAGAACTATGAGCTTGGACTCAAAAAAGAAAGTGATTTCAGGATTTATATTGACATGAGAGCATCTCCAAACTTCTATTGTGCAGGACAAGATAAGAATAAAAGGGAAATTTGTCTCCAGTGATCACTTGGAAGAGGCAATGAGGTATAGCAGAAAAACAAAAGCCTTCCAGATATGTTTACCTTTCTGAATAGAAGTGTTTATTTTATTTATCTTACAACCATCCCTTCATTATTTATTACTTTCATTTATATTGGGTAGAAAATGTGCATCTTTAGCACATAAAGAGTATCAAGAGTATACATATGTAACCCTGAAATAAAGATTATTATTTTTTTTTTTTTGCAGTTTTTGGCCGGGGCTGGATTTTTTTTTGCAGTTTGTGGCCGGGGCCTGCCATCTCCAGCATATGGGAACGGCGCCCTACTCCTTTGAGCCATAGACACCGGCCATAAAGATTTTTTTGAATAATTCCTTGTTGTAGTAACTACTTTGGGCCCATGAAAGTAGTTTTGAAATTCCCAGGTCCAAATGTACTCAATAAACATATTAGAAAATATGTTAAAGAGTTGTAAAACTGTGGAAAAACTTGACAAACTGCATAGCCTAGAATATATCTGAAAATTGTAAGTAAAAAGTCAGGTATGTCATGATTGCCTAATATATATTCTAGTATATTTTATTATGTATTATCATAAAATCTCTACAATCTATTGTAAAAAGTTAAGATTTATCAAAACTTTACAGAAACACAGACCATACATGGTGCCATTTAAGTTGAAAGAAATGTGAACAAAGGTATAGATGCAGTATCAAATCATAACTGCATCACTGTACTGGTAGAGCAAATTCGTAACCACCTCTTGTTGCTATTGCGGGAACTCAAGGGTTGCCGTATCCACTTAAAACACTGTGTGACTCTAATCATCTCTGCATGAGTAGTTCATCTCTCTTGAAAAAATTGATCCTCATGCTTCTGGTGTGTTTTTCATCATGTTTAGTACAATGCTGTAAACCTCAAATGACACCTTGGGACCCATACAAAGTGCCAGTGATGCTGGAAATGTTCCCAAGAAGCAGGGGGAAAGCATGGCATTCCAAGAAAAAAGCTGAATCGCTTGATATATACTGTAGATTGAGGTCTGCAGCTGCTTGTAACCACCATTTCAGACAGACAATTCGTCTTATAAACAGACAACATAACCGAACTGCATGGAACTGTGCAGCACAGCAAAGGTAGCTTTCACGATTCTTTTAATAACAAATTCTTTCCCTAGATTATCTAATTGTAGGAATACAATGTGTGATTAAATATAAAATATGATGTTAGTCAACTAGGCTATTGGCAATGCTTTGGGACAAAAATTTTGATTTTGGAAAATCTAAAGTTATACACTTACATCTGTCTGCACAGGTGTTGAAGCTTCAACACTTGCACTGTTCAAGCATCAGCTAAATTGCTAATTAACTGGAGACTCTGGAATTTGAGCTTAATAGAAGACAGAATGGGAAGCATCTATGAGGACAGGAGGTGGATACGTGCATTTTATCTGTGTTTGGGGACAATATTCAGTGCTATATTAGATATCAGTCTTCCAGGTTTATCTCATGGTTCTTTTTCTTGGATCTTTGGAAAGAATTTGCGTGATCCCATGACTTAATGACAATGCTAATTTACAACTTGACAGGGGAAAGGGAAGAGCATGAAAGACTACATGTAGGGTACGCCACATTGTTACACATATCCCCTGGCGGGAAACTTCAATCAGAAGAGGCTATGAAAGGATGTATAATGTCAATGAGATTTATACCATTCCCTGACACAATGCACACTTGTTTAATGCTAAATAATTGTATCATTCTTTTTACTATGCATATAATCACTCAACGGTCAGCAATGAAGGCAGCCTCAAATTTTACATTATCGCTGGATTTAGCCCAAATCCAGGCTCTCCTTATAATAAATAGTTTTTTTTAATTATTATTATTGGTTTGTTTTTCATCAAGTTTTCACAAGTTTACCCATGCCCTGATGACATAAGAAAAATATTCACAGGCCGAGCATGGCGACTCAATTCTGTAATCCCAGCACTCTGGAAGGCTGAGGAGGGTGGATTCCCTGAGCTCACAGGTTCAAGACCAGCCTGAGCAAGAAGAAGACCCCATCTCTAAAAAATAATGGGGCATGGTGATAGCTACTTGGGAGGCCAAGGCAAGAGAATCCCTTGAATTCAAGAGTTTGAGGTTGCTGTGAGATAAGACTCCACAGCACTCTGCCAAGAGTGACAAAGTAAAACTCTGTTGAAAGAAAGAAAGAAAGAAAGAAAGAAAGAAAGAAAGAAAGAAAGAAAGAAAGAAAGAAAAGAAAAGAAAAGACTCGCTATATAAATAGGAAAAAACGCTAACTGCAATGAACAATTTTACAGAAGAGAGCAGAATGAGTGACACACAAGGCTCACCGTTTATTTCACTTAAGAAATTCCACTGTGGCACTTTCCAACCTAGCAGTGGGGAAATTTCCCTCCTCAGATCTTAATTCTACTATTTGAAAGAAATTTCCTTATTCCCTTGTTTTGGTTTTTTTTGTATCCTCTTATTTTTTCGTTGTAGCATTTTATTTTCCTAAAGAGGACACTACAGTGGATTTCCTTTTTGTGACTGCCTTTCAAAACTTAATTTCCACATCTATGAGTTTTGGATCTGGCACATTGTTTAAGAATTACAAAATTAAAAACATTATGACCTGGAAAAAAAAAAAATCAACCACTTTGTAGTGAATTAAATTCAAAAGTGAGAGACTATCCTCATACGTGTATAAGCTTTGGTAACGAACAACAACAAAAGCAATCGAAAAGAGAAACCTTAAGAAGAAATGTGAAATATTTTTATCAAACTGGTTAACATAGCCTTCCTGGCAGTTTCTTAGTTATTGTGTTAAGACATTTATATTCTACACCTAGTAAATTTCACATGTACCTTTGTAAGATGAAAATATTTCAAATTGTATATAAAACCAGCACATGGTACCCCATGATTGCATTAATATACACAGCCATGATTCAACAAAAAAAATTTTTTAAAAAGAAGAAATATAAAGATCGGCCAGAAAAATACAATAAAAAGTCCTTATATGTTGTGAGTGTTAAAAATATGTAAACATAAATGTGAATAACAAAACAGAGCTGAGGCAATTTATGCCCATGAAATTCGTAACCCCATAATTTTTAATTACTCTTCTCTGTATAACATTTATGATTATAACCATTACATCTCCCACATAATTGCATTCCCTATGCACTAGATTTAAACTTAATAATCTGACACTCCATGGATATCCAAGACCTAAATCTGCAAATTTATCCATGCACTTCCCAAATAAGCAAACTACCAAATATGAAAACCCCTTATTATAATCTATTTTCTTAAAGAAATTAAAAACAAAAAAAAACAAAAAAAAAAGAATTCCACAATAGTGGAATAGTCTTTTCAACAAATGGGGCTGGAATAGCCAGATATTTACATGCAAGGGGGTGAAATTGAATTCCTCATTCTATTTATAAAAAATAACTATATATAAATATATATAACTTTACATATAAATATTATTTATAAATATATATAACTTTATATAAATATATATAAAAATATACTATATATAAAAAATAACTTGCAATGAACCGTAGACCTAAATGAATGAGCTAAAACCATAAAACTCTTAGAAGAAAACAGAAGTAAATCTTCATGACCTGGGGTTAGGCAAATCCTCTTAGATGTGACACAAGAAAAA
>CAUYPK010041024.1:0-11964 GCA_963574355.1 Loris lydekkerianus
CTTCTTAGCAAAGTATCTCAGGAATGGAAGAAAAAGTATCCAATGTACTCAGCTCTACTATGAAGCTAAATTATAGCTTTCACATGAAGGCTATAAACCAACTATAGCACAAGACTATGGGGAAAGGGCCAAGGAAGGGGAAGGGAGGGGGGAGGTTTAGGTGCAGGGAGGGTAATAGGTGGGGCCACATCTATGGTGCATCTTAGATTGGTACAGGCAATTGCACTAATGTATTTAAATAAAATTAAGAAAAAAAAAAGAAAGAAATTAGATATTTAACTCCCCCCCCCAAAAAAAAAAAGTTTTAGAGTTTACGTTTCTGGTGGAAAGTTGTGCAGGCCATTATGGAGAATGGGTCTGAGGATATCCTGGGCAGCTGGTTTAGTTATGGCAAATTTCTTCAACATATGAATGTCATTAAAGTATTTAATTTCTTCATCATAAATGAAACTCAGTTTAGCTGGGTACAGGGTCCTGGTTTGAAAGTTATTTTGTTTTAGGAGATTAAATATCAATGACCACCCTCTTCTAACTTGAAAGTTTTCAGCAGAGAGATCAGCAGTCATTCTAATATTCTTTCCCTTGTAGGTTATGGCTTTTTATGTCTGGCTGTTTTCAGGATTTTCTCCTTCATATTAACTTTAGTAAAGTTAATTAAGATGTGGCTAGTGGATGTCTTATTCTAGTTGAGTAGTGCTGGAGTTCTGAGACTATCTGCTATGTGGGTTTCAGGATCTCTTGGCATATCTCGAAAGTTTTATTTCAAAAACTCATAAAGAAGGGCCTCTATGCCTTGTGAAGCTACGTTATTACCTTCAGGGATCCCTATAATATGAATATTGGTTTTCTTCAAATTATCCCTGAGCTCTCTGGGAGAATGATCTGTTTTTGCTCTCCATTTCTCTTCCTCTTTGGACGTTTGGAATTTTTCAAAAGCTTTGTCTTTGATGTCGTTGTCCATTGTTTTGCCTGTTCCATTCTGTTGCTAAGGAATTCTACTGTATTTCTCACATCATGTAAGGCTGCAACTTTTTTTCTCTAAGTGTCTAAATCTTTGGTGATTTTGTCTTTGAATTCATTGAATTCTTGAGACAGCTTTTGAATTAATCCTACAATTTCTACCTCCATCTTACTTCTATTCTCTTGATCTTGTTTGCAATCCAAATTCTAAATTCAATTTCAGACATCTCAGCTGTCTGTTTGTGAATGGGATGCTCTGGATTGGTGGGTTTATTATTCCTTGGAGGAGTTGAACTATTCTGTTTATTCATGTTGCCAGAGTTTTTCTGCTGATTGCACTCCATTGTTGTTTTACAGTGTTTAGCTAGATGAGCAGGTAAGGTGAAATTGGACAGAAACTTTTATGGTTGTGGTTAATCAGCCCTTCATCTAGGAACTGGGACTGGTGACTGCAGCTTTTCCTCTACCATTTTGCAAAGGACCTGTACAGTACTATAGTCTGTGACTCTAGAGGCCTGCTTGGTGTAGTGGGATTAGATGGCTCTGTCTTGTATTCAGCTGATCTCTGTCCAATCCTAGTGATTCAGTAACTCTAGGTTTCAGTGTCAGCTTTGGTGAAATACAAGCAACTAGGATATCCCTTCCCCAACCTGTAATATCTGGAAGAGGACAATCAAACCTTCCCACTACAGTAAAACCTGGGTCCCACCTTGGAGGGTCCTCGAGTAATTTGCCCAGTTCAAGAGTTCCAGACCAATTGTCCCAGAAAGCCCCCACTCTCTAGCTGGAGAGTTCAAGAGGACTCCGGAAACTAGATGTTAGGGGTCTGTTGGCAGCTCAAGTGTGGTTTTAGCACATCTCTGGTGCTCCAAGGGCTCAGAGACGCCTGTCCAGTAGGAGGTTTAGAGCTGGGGGTTTATGCCTCTTACCCCACCTTGGTCATCCTTCACCACTGGAATTTGGTTACCCCAGTCTCTGGTAGTCACTGTTAACTGGCAGTGACTGGCAGTCACTGTTAACCCAGTCACTGTGGCCTGTTCTATCCGATTAGCAAATGTGCCAGGGCTATGTGCCTGCCAGAGTCAAAATGAGGTTGTTGCCTCCTCCTCATGGTTACCCTAGTCTGCCACCATTTAGCAGGGGAAGCTGAGGTCTGCCTACCTCAGGTGCTCAATGGCAGCTGAAGAAAGTGCCACCTGAGTTCAGTCCAAAACTGAAGCTATCCAGACAGCAAAAGAATTTCTCCCTCAGCCACTGTACCTTTGTTGCCACTGTTCTACAGCTCTGGAATCCCTATAGGGCGAGGCCTGGACAGAACAGGCCAGTGTTGGAGATGACTCTCCAGAGTTAGATGCCAGCAGGATTACTCTACTATTGCTGAAGTTGGGTGGGAGGTGGCTCCTCTTGAGTTCATGCACCTCAGCAGTTTCTGAGCCTTCATCCACAGTGCAGGAACCCAAGCCTCTGTCTGCTGCTGAGATACCCTTTTTTGGGGCCAGGTCAGTCACCTTTCCCTCTATGTCTTTCTGTTCAGTTGGATTCACAGGTACAGCACAGCTGTACTGCCACTGTCTATGCAATGCCTGGTTCTAGCCAAGAAGTGCAGACGTTCTGGATTCTGAAGGAGTTGGACTTCTAGACTGCCAGGCTGGAGGGGAGGGTAGACTGAAGGTTCACGGTGGCAAGGAAAATATTTGTTCTAATTTCCTGCCAGACAAGAGAATTCCTAGACTCACAGCAGGGAGTCCTAACTTCCAGCAATTCCCTCCAGTGGGGTGAGGAAGGAGAACCTCAGTTTATTGCTCACCAGTAGAGATCATACAAGTAAGCAAGCAACTCTCTTAGGGGAGGGGACGGCCGTACAACCTATTTGGGATGAGATCTGTACCTGAAAATAGTTTCTTTGGAGTTGAAGCTTGCCTCAGAAGGGAAGATGAACAATTATCTATCTCATCTCTCAGCTGGATTCCCCTCCTTTGGCTTTGTTGGGTTCTTTCTGGCCATTATCTCTCTCTCTGGACTGAAGCTTCTGTTAAGAGCTGGCTCCAATCAGCCATCATCTCCCATTCCCCCTTGTTCTTGTTGAATGTGAAAATTGGAGTTAGGGAAAATAGCCAACCCAAGGATTTAGCAGAACACCAAACACATTGAGAGCAAATGAGAAAATAAACAGATAAAAAAGCTACCAGACACACAAGCCCACAGATGCATGAACAATTAGAAACACATAGACATACAGATAAAAAAAAAAAACTACAATAAAAATGATGATAATTATAAAATAATTGGAAAAAACTCTAAAAATCTGATGTAAGCACTGTCAGAAACCATAAGAAGGGAAGAAGAGGAAGAGAGAAAGAAAAAGAAAAAAAAAGAGAAAAAAGTAGTATTCATAAAAAGGTTAAAAAAGAAGAAAGAAAAAAAATTAAAAATAGAAAAAATAAAATTAACAATAGCTCCCCCAAGAAAAGGATGAAAAAAAGAGAAAAAAAGGCACCAACCACAAAAATATTATTCTTGTATATCTGTAGAAATATACATCTATACATATGACGTAGGGGTCAACATTAGTAGAAATATATTTATAATGCAATATACTTTCTGGGCACCAGGTGGTACTGTGAGTGTTTCCCAGGCTTATACCCGATTCACAGTTTACATTGTTACCACGATAACCACCCTATCTGGCCGATCGCCATTTTTGGAGTCTCTATAATATAAAAGTTTATTTCCTAATCGTCTTCCAACCTCAGCTGCTCTGTTCTAGACGGTACTCCTATTCTATCTCCCAACTCTGTGCAGGAGTTCACGCTTCACACATCTTTCCACTCTGCTCCCACATTCTCCCACAAACTGTTAATTGCAATCAGCTGGTGGAGAGGGGCTGGCTGCCACTGGCTCCCACTGCTGCAGTGCCTGGAGACATTTTCCTCAGTTTCTGTGACTCAGAGTCTCACTTTTGAGTCCAGCCACCCACCAGTTCACCACACACCCTGAACTGCCAGTCCACACCAATATTCCCTGCCAGGAATGGTCCAGTCAATTTAATCACTCCTGTTGTTCTGGGAAAGGGTGTTCACCATTTCAGACAATTCAAATGTCTGTTTCCCGGGTGGGATCCCTTCCCCTCAATTTTCCATTGGGCGGCCTAGCCCTCTGTGGCTCCCAGCAGCATCCCTTTCTGGTCGCCAAACTCCCCTTAGGAATAAATTTTCATAAATTAGGCTTTGCACAAACTGCAAACTGCTGTCCTCCGTGAGGAAGGGGCTGGCTGCTGGCCAGGTGGCCAGTCAGGGGAAATCTCCACAGCAGAGTCTGTCGTTTTGAATTACACATCATATACAGCAATCTGCCAATTCACTGTGCATCTCCAGCTATCTATCCACACCAATAATCCACCAGGGAAAAGATCCAGAGGCTCCTCCCTCTCACCTGATGACTTGGGAGAGATGGGCTACACATCTGTCCCATGTCTAACAATTTTAAAAATTGATTTGCTTTTCAATAGTATGTGCATTAAAATCTAGTCAACAGGGTGGCACCTGTGGCTCAAAGGAGTAAGGCACCAGCCCCATATGCCAAAGGTAGCAAGTTCAAACCCAGCCCTGGCCAAAAACTGAAAAACAAAACAAAAGAAAAAAAACTAGTCAACAATTACAAATATTATTTTTTAGAGATTTTTAATAAATAAAAAAATAAAAATTAAGATATTGATTTGGGGAAATTAAAATGCCCTATTACATACCTGGAAAGAATGACTAGAGAAAAGAAAACATTCCATCCTAACCTGTTGTCAAGAAGTTAAAAATTAAAACTCAATGAAGTGTTTTGCATAAACACTACATTGCCATAGTGACACTAGTGGTCCAAGCAAAATGTCACCCCTGAGAACAAGTAGTCAGTATTTGTCTGACTGGTGTGAATTTTTGAATTCATATCATGGCATAATTATACCTTATTGCAGAATGTGCTAATGAATAAAGATCGATCAAAATGCAGGCATTAAGATGGGAAAGAAAGAAAGTAAGAGGTGCAAAAAATTTGATTTTCAGATTACAGAATTCACTACATTCAAAGAAAAGAAAAAAATTGAAAATGAAAAATAATATATTTTTAAATTTCACACAACTTTGCCATTTTAGTTGTGTCTTTCTCATGCAAATGTGTATTTTCTAGTTAAAAGAAGTATATCCTTCAGTTAATGTTTAAAAAGTTAAAATAGATTAAACAAGTTTGGTTAAGAAAAGAAAATGTGGATTTGATTAGAAATATCACCTTTGTTTAATCAGCAAATCTATGGCTAATTGGATACAAAATATGACTTCTAAGTAATCATTCATTAAATATTTTTAGCGTATTATTGGTATTCACATTATCATTATTAATTATGGCATTGAACTGTTAAAAAGTAGAATCAGAATTTGAATTTTGGCTTTAAACTTGTTTTGGGCAAGGTGCTTATCCTCTTAATTTCACCTTCTTCTTCTTTGAAAACAGATGTTCCTTTTCCATATTTGTATCCAATGTAACAATGGCAGTTAACCTATTAGTTATGAAGGAAATTAAATAAAAAATGTTAAAAGAACCCTACTATTAAAGGCTTAATAGTTTTTGCTTTAGCAGACAAGCTTTATCCAGAACATTTCATGTGTCATCATCAATTCTTTTCATCATGTGCCCTTGGCCAAAGCCTTCAGTGCTCACTGTGTCACCAAGACCCCATGTAAAGGTTGACTTGTCCCGAGAAACAGGAATTATACTTCTTGTTCACTCTTAACTGTAAATAGTAGTCCAAATTCTTATATAACAGAGAGTCAGAGAGAGAGAAAGAAATAGAAAAAGAATGAAATAGAGAAAATGACATTAATTTTTTTATAGTTAAAATTTATGCAAATGCCATCTATATTCTGGTCTTTCTATCTAATAAAAGAAAAGAAACATCTGAATTCACATACAGAGAGAAACAGACGTACACACACTCACATCTGCACAAAATACAAAGCCTTAATAAATATAACAGAAAGAGGAATCATTTTGTAAAAGCCATATGTGCTATTTAAGACTTGGAACAGGAATTTTTTGATCTTCTAAAAGCCAGCTGTTTAGGAAACTGAGAGAAAGAAACAAGTTGTGCGTAAAGCACATTGTAAAGATTTGAAACTGAAAATTCAGAATTGAACAGTATTATGATTTATGTTCTAAGGCTGGAAAATTATTGCTTAAATGCTGCAAGAACTTTGAAAAAGGAAAGACATGCTAGCAATATAAAATGTGAAATATACAAATATCAGTTATAAATGTACATGTATTGACTATATCTAGCCTTAAGCATAAAGAAAAAGAAATACTGAAAAAGTAATATTTCATAATCCACATCTTTTCTGTGACAAATATGAATGCTAAATCAATTTTTTATTAATGCTATTTACTTTAGGGGTTCATATGAGATGAAGTACTTTCAATAAATGTCAAATAAATGTTATTTTAATCAATGTTCAAATAAGTAAAAAAGTGACATTATTTTATTTTATTCTTTGAGGGAGTAAAATTTCTGTAAAGATATTCACATTTTTAAAAATTATATCTTAAGGTGCAGCTAATATTGCTGTAGAAGAAATGTGTATTATAGCAATGGAACATATATCTAGGATATGGTAGTTCATGAATGTCCACATTAATTTTGTTAGGAATTAATGATTGATGTCACCATAGTTCATTCCTTTTTCCCAAAATCTTTGCTGCATATCTTTTAAATAAAACTATCACTTTTACTAGAGACATTTATATGGAAAGATAAATCCAACAAAGTCTATTTCTAAAAGATTAATGAATAAACAAGTGGACAAAAGATTAGAAATAGTAGGCTATGTAAATAACTCTAGTAAGAGCTATTGAACATATCTAAGCATAATTTTTGGTAATAAATAATTTTAAGGTCATTTTAACAAGTTCACAGAAAATGGTCACTTGTAGACTCTCATAGAAAAATTATAAGAATTGTATATATCACACATGTTAAGAGTTTATTAACTTAAATCACTTCAAGGAGTCCACCTTCTTGTTCAAGGTTGTTAGCAGTGACATAATATTTTGAATTATCAATCTCCTATGCTCTGGTCTAATTATTCACAATATCTATAACTATGCATTCAGAGATTAGTAGAGCTAATAAGGACCTTATAGATCAAATAGGGCACAGTTAGAATAGCAACATAGAGCAGAGCAATTTAATCCCACACAAGATAAATAGTTTTGGGGAAATTAAAAAACAAACAAACAGGTGTTTGGACTATTCTAGTGACATGGATATATTCTAGTGATATCTTCAGGACATTGTGCTGTCTCATTAATACTACACTTCTGTGTATTTATCATTACAGTCTTTGCCATTGCTCTAAGGAAGACACTCAGAAAGCTTTGAAAGCAGCCAAACAATAGTTTCACCACTGCCACATAAGATTGAACAAAAGCTTGTGAGGCTACATCAATCCTGAAAGCTGAATTTACTAAGAGATGGGCAGTAAGTTATTAATAGGATGCTTTAGTCAGTTAAGAGGGTTTTACTAGAAATAAATAAATACAATTACAAATTAAATATAAATAAAGAATAACATACATTCTATAAGGGCTATTTTCCTAAGCCAAATAGTTTCACAGACATAATTCTTACTATAATACTTTAAAAAGGTCAGTTCAAAGCACAAAAGCTATACTTGATAAACTTCAAAAATATTTATAATTAGATTACTGAAAATGTGTCAGCAAGTAGAAATGTGTCTTTTGCAAAATTAAGAAAATAAATCACATAAATAAGGGATAAAACCTAATGTACATAACATCACTTTATAAATATGCTGCTGTAAAATACTGAGTCAAAAACTTAAATTAAATACAGATGTGTTTACAACACTGAACATATTTAATCATACACTGATTTTTTTTCAGAGCTTTACATGAACTAGCCAGAATGATTGCATTGATAGATAAAATAGAAATATTATCATTCTACACACTAGGAAATCTATTTTCTAAGGATACCTTATTCAAAAAATGACCTACATACCTTGAGTAATCATTTGATTTCCAAGAAGTTTTGCTTTTTTATTTGTTCATAAAAGTCCCTGGCATATGTTTGGTGCTCAACCTACACCAAAAATCATGGGATAAGATAGATTTGTGGTTTGTAAATCTATAACAAAAAATAGGAGGGAGGATAGATTTGTGATTTATAAAGCATGGGCTGTGAGGTCCTGTGGCTCCTTAGTAAACTCATAAGAGAACCTTGGTATGTTTAAAGGGAAGCACATTGCATTTTTTTGCAAGCCACATAAATTAGTAGTAACTAGGTTCTATACACATTATCACTTTGTAAAAGGAATTGTTACATTTCATTTCATTTTATTTTATTTATTATTATTTTTGTGTAGAGAAACTGTGAAAAACTTTTTGGGCACACTAAGAATGTAGGAGATTCAGAAATTTGTGAAGTATCTGATCTTTGAAGTCCTTCCCAATGCTTTTGGGAGCGTTCAAAAGCTTTGTCTTCGATGTCAGAAATTCATTCTTCTGCTTGTTCCACTCTATTACTGAGGGATTCTACTGTATTTTTCAGATGTTTGAGGACTGCAAATTCTTGCCTCAATGTGCCAAATTCTTTGGTAATTTTGTCTTTAAATTTGTTGAATTCTTGAAACAACTTTTAAATGGCTTGTGGAATTTCTAATTCCAACTTTTCCTTCATTCTATTAATCTTATTTGCAATCCAAATTCTGAATTCGATTTCTGACATTTCAGCCATCTGTTTATGAATGATATCTTCAGTTGCGTCTGCTATATCTTTCCTTGGGTTGGTTGATCTACTCTGGTTATTCATGTTATCAGAGTTTTTCTGCTAATTCTGCCCCATAATTATTTTACACAATTGGACTAGATGAGCAGATAAAGAGAAGTTGGGTTGAGGGCTCCAGAAGTAGTGACTAACCAGTCCTTTGCCAAAAAGCTGGGATTGGTGTCTACAACTTTTCCCCTGATTTGCCAAGTACCCCTCCAGTGCTATGACCTGAGAAACTGTGGACCTGCTTGGTGTGGTGGGGCTAAGTGGCTCTGTCTTGTTTTCTCCTGGTCTCTGTCCCACCCTAGTGAATCAGTTACTTTGGGTTGAAGTCTTAGCTATGGAGAAATACCAGCAATTAAGTCACCCCACCCCCCACAGGCAATAATTGGAAAAGAAAAATCAAACCTTCCCACAACCACACACCCAGAGTACCACTTGGTTAGTCCTCGGGTGATTGGTCCAGTTCAAGAGGTCCAAATCAATTGTCTCAGTCAGCACCTGTCTCAGGTGGGAGAGTTTGAAAGGTCTCTGGCAACTAGATCACAGGGTTCTGCTGACAACTCAAATATGACTCACTCTGGTGCTCTGTGAGGACAGAAGAACCCACCCAGGAAATAGATTAGTCTGGGAAGGTTGATGCCTCCTTCCCCACCTTGCATCTCTGTCACACCCAGTCACTGGTAACCCCTCAGGGCTGTGACCCAGTTGACTCCAATGAGCAGATACTCCAGGGGTTTGCACCTTCCTGAATCACAGGAAGATCTATGTCTCCTGAGCCAGACTGTTGCTCTCTGCCACTATCCAGTAGGGGGAGATGAGGCCTGACAACCTTGGGTGCTTAATGGAGGCCAGGGCTGTTCACTCAGTTCCAGCCCCACCCCTGGTTGATGTTAGTGACAAAACAGAACAACTTTGCAGAATTTGTTTCTGTCCTGGCTAAACTTTCCAGCAGAAGAGAAGCTGTTTTGAGTTCACAGAACCTGTACCTCAGGTCCTGTCTGTGCTGCTGCCTGGTAGTTTGTATTCACAGCATGGTTAGCTGTCAGTTCTAGCCTCCTGCCCTCCTTTGTCTGGGCTGAGTCCCTGGGGGCTGAGTACATTGTAGGCTCAGTAAAGTGGTCCTCTGGGTCAGCCCCGCCCTGGCAATCTGCCAGCTCTATTCATGTGTTTTCTAGTCCCCGCGCTCCACCAAGGCCGGTAATGCCTCAGGCAAACCCTTTACTCATGGGTTGCTGAGAGAGACGGGGGTGTGATTCCAGAATATCTGGGGGTGAACTCTATTGTTGCCAAAACAGCTGCTGCTCTGTGCCTCGGGGCACCGCTGCTCCTTTGTGGTTCCCTCTCAGCTGACCATTCTCTCATCACTCTTGAGCCACTAGCTCAGTTCTGACCAGCAGCAGTTCATGCCCTGTCCACACCTCTCGAGAAAATACCCAAGAATCTAGACTCCTGGGGGACAGGCTTCCAGACCTCAGAGTGAGAGTGGAGGGGAGTGCTGGGAGCTCAGAATTTCAGGTAGAGAATATATAGTTTTATATAGTTTTATGCCTGGAGAGCACCATGGCACCCTAGTAGGGGAAGTAGGTCCAGTTTTTAGAGGGTATCTCCCATGGAATATAATGAGAGAACCTTTGAACTCTGGTCACTTGTTTGTATGGAGTACTGTGAGCCATTCTCATGGGGGAGGGGACCCCTGTCCACTTGATGGATTTTGTACCTTTTGTTTGTATCCTTGGGATCACAGCTTGCCTCAGCAGGGCTGATGTGCATTCTTCAAACTTCTCTTTTGGCACAGCTGTAATCCAGCAGGTTACTTCCTAAATTTCTGTCCTTTAACTCCTTCTGGATGGGAGCCTCTGTGAAAAGCTGGCTTCAATCAGCATTCTTGCCTCTGCCCCCTTTAACATATCTATCTTTGTGAGTGACACCTTGAAACTTGAATTAGTGGTTTAAACTGAATGAGGATAATGTGAATCGAGTAAGATTAGGCAGAAGGAGAAATAGCAAGGACCAATAACAATGAAGTTTATGTATTTATCTATTTTTAACATTAAATAAACTACTAAATTATGTCATAGCTCTAATGTGACAGAAGAATATAAATTCCCCACAACTATATTCTAATGTTTAACAAATTTCTTTTAATTTGAATTTACAGCTATGGATCAAAATGAAGAAGCTGAAAGAAATATAAAGCACCAAGCTCTGTAAGAAGAGCTCAATCACAGTAGTTCAATTTGCATGGTCCAATAACATGTAAACTTGAAATGATGCAGAGAGAGAGAGAGCTCTGTCACCTGCCTGAAGGAAATTCAAAGCTCCACAAAGAGCCAGGCAGTGTGGATTTTACTCTTCAAAGAGTTCCTGCCCCTGCCTGCAGGTGGGAGTTCTGTGTGAGTAAACCTTTAATAAACTCATCACACACTTCCAGCTGAACATGTCTGGGTCATTCTTTGGTCTCTCACTTTGGGATGGGGTAGTTTTTCTACACTATCCCAGAATTCTCCTGAAACAAATGTCAGCTCTCAGAAGTTATTGCCTACCAGGGGTCCTCAAACTATGGCCCGCGGGCCACATGCGGCGGTGCGATTGTATTTTTTCCCGCTTTGTTTTTTTACTTTAAAATAAGAGATATGCAGTGTTCATAAAAATTTGTTCATAGTTTTTTTTTTTTTTTTTTTTTATAAACTATATTCTGGCCCTCCAACGATCTTAGGGACAGTGAAATGGCCCCTGTTTTAAAAGTGTGAGGAACCTTGGAAAACCTTACAGAATTATCCTACCTTTCTATAAGTGCATTTTTCTTTCTTTCTTTCTTTTTTTTTTATTAAATCATAGCTGCGTAAATTGATATGATCATGGGGCATCATACACTAGCTTCACAGACCATTTGACACATTTTCATCACAATAGTTAACATAGCCTTCCTGGCATTTTCCCAGTTACTGTGCCAAGACATTTACATTACACATTTACTAAGTTTCACAGATACTCTTGTTAGATGCCCCACAGGTGTAATTCCACCAGTACCCCTCCCTCTGCCCACCTCCTCCCTCCCTCCTCTCCCTTTCCCCCTTTCCCCTATTCTTAGGTTGTAACTGGGTTATAGATTTCATGTGAAAGCCCTAAATTAGTTTCATAGTAGGGCTGAGTACATTGGATATTTTTTC
>CAUYPK010041025.1:0-30679 GCA_963574355.1 Loris lydekkerianus
GGAATTGGAAAAAGAAGAACAATCTAAGCCTAAACTCAGTAGAAGAAAAGAAATATTCAAAATTAAATCAGAGATCAATGAAATTGAAAACAAAAGAATCATTCAGAAAATTAATGAAACAAGGAGTTGGTTTTTTGAAAGAATAAATAAAATAGATAAACCTATGGCCAGACTAACTAGAAATAGAAAAGTAAAATCTCTAGTAACCTCAATCAGAAATGATAAAGGGGAAATAATAACTATGACACAGAGATAGAAGAGATCATCTCTGAATACTACTAGAAACTCTATGCCCAGAAATTTGACAATATGAAGGAAATGGATTAATATTTGGAATCACACCTAGACTTAGCCAGGAAAAAATAGAGCTCCTGAACAGATGAATTTCAGACTGAGATTAAAGAAACAATAAAAAAGCTTCTAACAAAAAGTTGCCCTGGTCCAGATGGCTCCAGAATTCTATCAAATCTTTAAGGAAGAGCTTACTCCCGTACTGCATAAATTATTCCAAAAAATTGAGGAGGAAGGAATCTTCCCCCAACATGTTCTGTGAAGCAAACATCACCCTGATACCAAAACCAGGGAAAGACCTAACTAAAAAGAAGAATTTCAGACCAATTTCACTAATGAATATAGATGCAAAAATTCTCAAAAAAATCCTAGCCAATAGATGAGAGCTTATCATCAAAAAAGTCATACATCATGATTTAGCAGGTGCAAGGCTGGTTTAACATACACAAGTCCATAAACATTATTCACCATATCAACAGAAGTCAAAATAAAGACCATACAATCCTCTCAATAGATTCAGAAAAAGCATTTGATAAAATCCAGCATCTTTTACTGATTAGAACACTGAAGAATATAGGAGTAGGTGGCACATTTCTGAAACTGATTGAAGATACCTATGACAAACCCACAGTTGATATCTTACTGAATGGAATAAAACTGAAAGATTTTCCTCTTAGATCTGGAACCAGACAAGGTTGTCCTCTGTCACCATTACTATTCAACATAGTGCTGAAAGTTCTAGCCAATACAATTAGGCAAGACAAGGGAATAAAGGTCATCCAAATGGGAGCAGAGGAGGTCAAACACTCCCTCTTTGCTGACAACAAGATCTTATGCTTAGAGAACTCCAAAACTCAACCACAAGACTCCTGGAAATCATAAAAAAAATATAGTAATGTCTCAGGATATAAAATCAATGTCCACAAGTCAGTTGCATTTGTATATGCCAATAACAGTAAAGATTAATTAATGACACAAGTCCCTTCACCATAGCTTCAAAGAAAATGAAATACCTAGGAATATACCTAATAAAGGTGGTGAAGGACCTCTATAAAGAAAATTATGAAATCCTCAGAAAGGAAATAGCAGATGATATTAACAAATGGAAGAACATACCATGCTCATGGCTGGGAAAACCAACATTGTTAAAATGTCTGTACTTCCCAAAGCAATCTGCCTATTCAATGTCATTCATATTAAAATACCAACATTGTACTTTCAAGATTTGGAAAAAATGAGTCTATGTTTTGTATGGAACCAGAAAAAAACCTGCATAGCTAGGGCAGTTCTTAGTAATAAAAACAAAGCTGGGGGAATCACCTACCAGATTTTAGGCTGTACTCTAAAGCTATAGTAGTCAAGACAGCATGGTACTGGCACAAAAATAGAGACATAGACATTTGGAATCAAATAGAAAACCAGGAAATGAAACTAACATCTTACAACCACCTAATCTTTGATAAAACAAACAAGAATATACCTTGGGGGAAAGACTCCCTATTCAATAAATGGTGTTGGGAGAACTGGATGTCCACATGTAAAAGTCTAAAACTGGACCCACACCTTTCCCCACTCACAAAAATTGATTCAAAATGGATAAAGGACTTAAATTTAAGGCATGAAACAATAAAAATCCTCAAAGAAAGCATAGGAAAAACACTGGAAGATGTCAGCCTGGGGAAAGACTTTATGAAGAAGACTGCCATGCAATTGCAACAACAACAAAAATAAACAAATGGGACTTCATTAAACTGAAAAGCTTCTGTACAGCTAAGGAGACAACAACCAAAGCAAATAGACAACCTACACAATGGGAAAGGATATTTTCATATTTTGAATCCGACAAAAGCTTGATAACTAGGATCTATAGAGAACTCAAATTAATCCACATGAAAAAAGCCAACAATCTCATATATCAATGGGCAAGAGACATGAATAGAACCTTCTCTAAAGGACAGACCAATGGCTAACAAATACATGAAAAAATGTTCGTCATCCCTATCTATTAGAGAAATGCAAATCAAAACCACCCTGAGATACCATCTAACCCCAGCGAGAATGGCCCATATCACAAAATCTCAAAACTGCAGATTCTGGCATGGATGTGGAGAGAAGGGGACATTTTTACACTGCTGGTGGGACTGCAAACTAATGCAACCTTTTTGGAAGGAAGTATGGAGAAACCTCAAAGAACTCAAGCTAGACCTCCCATTACTGGGCATCTACTCAGAAGGAAAAAATCCTTTTACCATAAGGACACTTGCACTAGACTGTTTATTACAGCTCAATTTACAATCACCAAAATGTGGAAGCAACCTAAATGCCACCAACTCAGGAATGAATTAACAAGCTGTGGTATATGTATACCGCGGAATACTATTCAACCATTAAAAAAGATGGGGACTTTACAGCCTTTGTATTAACCTGGATGGAAGTGGAAGACATTATTTTTAGTAAAGCATCACAAGAATGGAGAAGCATGAATCCTATGTACTCAATTTTGGTATGAGGACAATTAATGACAATTAAGGATGTGGTGGTGGTGGGGGAAGGGGAGATCAGAGAGAGAAAAGAGGGAGGGGTGGGGAAAGGAAGAGCAGAGAGATGGAAGGAGAGAGGGGATGGGGCCTGGATGTGTGCCACACTTTTGGAAGGCAAGACACGATTGTAAGAGGGACTTTAGCTAACAAATGCAATCAGCGTAACCTGTTTTCTTGTACCCTCAATGAATCCCCAACAATAAAAGAAAAAATAAAAAAGGAAAAAAAATTCTGAGTGGGAAATTTCTCATTTCTGTAGCCAAAAAGATCTTTGGGAAAATTAAATGCCTATATTGACCTCTAGACAGAAACAATTTGGGGGGACCTACTCTTTAAGGGGCTCAGAATCACATTGTATCCCCAACTCTGAACTTTTTTTTTTGTAGAGACAGCGTTTCACTTTACTGCCCTCGGTAGAGTGCCGTGATGTCACAGGACTCACAGCAACCTCCAGCTCTTGGGCTTCTGCGATTCTCCTGCCTCAGCCTTCCTAGCAGCTGGGAATACAGGCGCCTGCCACAATGCCTGGCTATTTTTTTGGTGCAGTTTGGCCAGGGCTGGGTTTGAACCCACCACCCTTGGTATATGGGGCCGGCGCCCTATTCACTGAGCCACAGGCGCCACCCCGCCTTTATTTTTCTTTCTTTCTTTTTTTTTTTTTTTCCTTTTTATTGAATCATAGCTGCATACATTGATATGATCATGGGGCATCATACAAAGGCTTCACATACCACATGAAACATTATCATCACAATAGTTAACATAGCCTTCCTGGGATTTTTCCAGTTACAGTGCCAAGACATTTACGTTCCACATTTACTAAGTTTTACGTATACCCTTGTAAGATGCCCCGCAGGTGTAATTCCACCAGTATTCCTCCCTCCCCCCCTCCCTCCTTTCCCTTTCCCCCTGTCCCCTATTCTTAGGTTGGAACTGGGTTATAGCTTTCATGTGAAAGCCCTAAATTAGTTTCATAGTAGGGCTGAGTACATTGGGTACTTTTTCTTCCATTCTTGAGATACTTTACTAAGAAGAATATGTTCCAGCTTCATCCATGTAGAAATGTGTATACCTTAATTAAAAATACTTTATTGCTAAAAAAATGCTAATGATTATCTAATCCTTTAGCAAGTCATCATCTTTTTGCAAGTGGAGGGCCTTGTCTCAATGTTGATGGTTGCTGACTGATCAGAGTGGTGGTTGCTGAAGGCAGGGGTGTCTGTGGCAATTTCTTAAAATAAGATAATAATAGAGTTTGTGGCATTGATTGATTCTTCTTTTCACAAAAGATTTCTCTGTCGCATGTGATGCTGTTTGATAGCATTTACCCATGGAATAATTTCTTTCAAAACTGGAGTCAATCCTCTCACATTCTGCCACTTCTTTCCCAACTAAGCTATGTAATATTCTAAATTCTTTGTTGTCTTTTCAACAATGGTCACAGCATCTTTACCAGGAGTAGATTCCATGTTAAGAAACTATTTTCTTTGCTCTTCCTCAGCTGGGCATGGTGGTTCACGCCTATAGGCTCACGCCTATAACCCCAGCACTTTGGAGGCCAAGGTGGGTGGATTGCCTGAGCTCACAGGTTCTAGACCAGCCTAAGCCAAAGTCCCCTAAAAATAGTCACAGGTTCTAGACCAGCCTAAGCCAAAGTGCCCTAAAAATAGTTGGGCATTGTGGCAAGCGCCTATAGTCCCAGCTACTTGGGAGGCTGAGACAAGAGAATTGCTTAAGCACAGGAGTTTGAGGTTGCTGTGAGGGTGACCAAGGGTGACAAAGTAAGACTCTGTCTCAAAAAAAAAAAACAACAAAACAACAACTCCTCATCTGTTCAAGTTTTATCATGAGATCACAGTCGCTCAGTCACCATCTTCAGGGTCCACTTCTACTTCTAGTTCTCTTGCTATTACTGCAGTTACTTCCTCCACTTAACTCTTGAACCCTTCAAAGTCATTCATGAGGATTGGAATCACTTCTTCCAAACTTCTGTTACTGTTGCTATTTTGACTTCTTCCCAAGAATCATAAATAATCTTAATGGAATCTAGAGTGGTAAATCCTTTCCAGAAGTTTTCAGTTTATTTTGCCCAGGTCTATTAGAGAAATCACTGTCTATAGCAGCTATAACCTTACAAAATGTATTTCTTAAATAATAAGACTTGAAAGTCTAAATGACGCCCTGATCCTTGCGCTGCAGAATATATATTGTTAGAAGGTATAAAAACAACATTCCTCTCTGGCTTGGCGCCTGTAACTCAGCTGCTAGGGCGCCAGCCACATACACCGGAGCTGGTGGGTTCGAACCCAGCCCAGGTCTGCCAAAGAACAATGACAACTATATCCAAAAAATAGCCAGGGGGAAAAAAATAGCCAGGAGTTGTGGTGGGCACCTGGAGTCCCAGATACTTGGGAGGCTGAGGCAAGAGAATTGCTTAAGCCCAAGAGTTTGAGGTTGCTGTGAGCTGTGACACCATAGCACTCTACTGAGGGCAACATAGTTGAAACTCTGTCTCAAAAAAAAAAACCCCAAAACAACATTCCTCTGTTTGAATATGTCCATCAGAGCTCTGGCATAACTAGGTGCATTGTCAATGAGCAACATTATTTTCAGCAGATCTTAACAATGGGCTTAAGATACTCAGTCAAACGACCTACTATTTGATCCAGCAATCCCACTGCTGAACTCAAGGAAAAAAGGCATTTTATAAAAAGATACAGTTTGGGGCACAGTGGTGCATGCCTGTAATCCTAGCACTCTGGGAGCCAAGGTGGGTGGATTGCTGAGTTCGAGGAAGAGTGAGACCCCATCTCTACTAAAAATAGGAAAACCAGCCAGGCATTGTAGTGGGCACCTGTAGTCCCAGCTACTCAGGAGGCTGATGCAAGAGGATCTCCTGAGCCCAAAAGTTTGAGGTTGCTGTGAGCCATGATGCCATGGCACTCTACCCACAGTGATGGAGTGAGACTATCTCAAAAAAAAACAAAACAAAACACAACACCTGAACTCAAATGTTTATAACAGCACAATTCACAATTTCAAGATGTGGAAACAACCCAAGTGCCCATCAATACATAAGTGTATTAATAAAATGTGGTATATGTATATCATGGAGTACTATTCAGCCACAAAAAATGGTTAACTAATACCTCTTATATTTAGCTAGATGAAACTGGAGACCTTTTTTCTAAGGGAAATATTACAAGAATGGGAAAACAAATACCACATGTATACCAGTTACATTGGAACTAATCGATCAATATTTATGTGCACATGTAGAAATAACATTCATCAAAAATCAAGTATATGGGAGGTAGAAAGAGAGAACAGGTAAATTCACATCTACCAGGTCCAAGGGACACTATCTGGATAACAGGAACATTTATAACTTTGACCCAAATGGTACAAAAGCAATGTAGGTAAACAAAATATTTGTACCCTTATAATATTCTGAAAATTTTAAAAATATTCAGTCAATCATGCTGTAAACAGATGTGCTATCATCTAGGGTTTGTTGTTCATTTATAGAGCACAGGCAGAACAGATTTAGTATAATTCTTATAGGCCGTAGGACATTTGGAATGGTGAAAGAGAATTGGCTTCAACTTAAAGGCATTAGTTGCCTTAGCCCTTCATAAGACAGTCAGCCTGTCCTTTCAAGCTTTGAAGCCAGGAATTGACTTCTCCCTTCTAGCTTTAGGATGAAAGTCCTAGATGGCATCTTCTTCTAATTAAAGAAGAAAATATACATTGAAAATATGTTGTTTAGGGTACACCCACCTTCATTAATTATCTTACTTAGATCTTAGCATTTGCTGTTTCACGTTGTACTTTTATGTTATGGAGATGGCTTCTTTCCTTAAACCTCATGAAACAACCTGTACTAGCTTCCAACTTTTCTTTCTGTAGCTTCCTCACCCCTCTTAGTCTTCATGGAATTGAAGAGTTAGGACCTTTCTCTGGATTAGGCTTTGGTTTAAAGGAATGTTGTGGTTGATTTCATCATTTATCCAGACCACTAAAACTTTCTTCATATCAATAAGGGTGTTTCACTTTTTTGTCATTCCTGCATTCACTAGAGTAGCAATTTCAATTTACTTCAAGACTTTTCCTTTGCATTCCCAACTTGGCTGTTTGGCACAAAAGGACTAGCTTTTGGCCTATCTTGGTTTTTGACATGCCTTCCTTACTAAGCTTTATCATTTCTACTTTTTGATTTAAAGAGAGAGACATGTGACTCTTCCTTTCACTTGAACACTTAGAGGCCATTGTAGGGTCATTCATTGACCTAATTTAACTATTTTTGTGTCTCAGGGAATAGGGAAAGCTGAAGAGAAGAAGAGATAGAGAATAACTAGTCGGTAAGGCAGTCAGAACACACACAACATTTATTGATTTAGTTCACAATCTGATACAGGCATGGATCATGGCACCCCAAAACATTTAAAATAGTTACATCAAAGATCACTTATCACAGATCACCATAGCAGTGATAATAATAAAAATAAAGTTTGAAATATTGCAAGAATTACCAGAAAGTGATAGAGACATGAAGTAAGCACACGCTGTTGAAAAAATAGCACCAACAGATTTGTTTAACACAGGGTTGACACAAACTTTCAATTTGTAAAAAATGCATTATCTGTGAAACACAATACATAAATAAAACAAAACACAATAAAGTAAGATATGCCAATGTCAGTACCTATAAAGTTCATATTGTTTACAAATTTTTAGGCCAGGCACGATGGCTCACGCCTGTAATCCTAGCACTCTGGGAGGCCGAGGTGGGTGGATTGCTTGAGCAGTTCAAGAACAGCCTGAGCAAAAAGTGAGACCCCATCTCTACTAAAACAACAACAACAAAAAAAAAAAAAATAGAAAAACTGAGGCAAGAGGATTGCTTGAGCCTGAGTTGGAGGTTGCTGTGAGTTATGACACAGCACTCCACCCAGGGTGGCAAATTGAGACTCTGTCTCAAAAAAAAAAAAAAAAAAAAAAAAAAAAATCATAAAATAAAAATTTTCAATTATATTTTTATTATTTAATTATTACAGGTCCATAATAGTTGTATATCTTTATAGAGTACATGTAATGTTTTTGATAGAGGCATACAATGTAAATTAATCAAATTAGGATAATTGGTGTACACATCTCCTTAAGCATTTATCATTTCATTTCACTCCATTTCCACTCTTTTCATTATTTTAAAGTATACCTTAACTTATTGTTGACTATAGATACTTTGTTGTGCTATCAAAGATCTTTTGTTCTGATTATGTAAGTATACTTTTGCATCCATTAACAGTCCCCGTTATCCTTCCTTCCCTGCTACCCTTCTCAGCCTCTAGTAACCATCATTCTACTTTCTATCTCCATAAGCTCAATTGCTTTTAATATTCAGCTCCTACCCATGAGTGAGAATATGCTAAATTTATCTTTCTGTGCTTAGCTTATTTCATATATGGCGGGATTTCATTTTTTGTGGCTATATTTCATTGTGTACATGTACTGCAATTTCTTTATCCATTCATTCATTGATGACACTTAGGTTGATTCCAAATCTTGGCCATTGTGAATAGTGCTGTAATAAGCATAAGATATCTTTTCCATATTCTGATTTCCCCTCCTTTGGACATATACTCAGCAGCGGGATTGCTGGGTCATAAGGTAGTTTTTGGTTTACTGAGGAACATCCATACTGTTCTCTATAGTGATTGCACTAATTTACAGTCCTACCAACAGTGGACAAGGGCTCCCCTTTCTCCACATCCTCACCAGCATTTGTTATTGCCTGTGTTTCTTGATAAAAGCCATTTTAACTGGTGTGAGATGCTGTCTCATTATAGTTTTGATGCGCATTTCTCTAATGATGTTGAGCATTATATTCATACACCTGTTGACTATTTGTATATCTTCTTTTGAGAAATTTCTTCAGATCCTTTGCCCATGTTTTAATTGGATTATTTGATTTCTTTCTTTGAGTGGTTGGAGCCCCTTATATATTCTAGTTATTAATCCCTTGTCTGATAGGTAGTTTGCAAATATTTTCTCCCTGTCCATGGATTGTACCTTCACTTTGCTGATTGTTTCCTTTGCTGTGCAGGAACTTTTTAACTTGATGTGATACTATTTGTACAGTTTTGCTTTGATTGCCTGTGCTTTGGGGGTATTACTCAAGAAGCCTTGTCCAGGCCAATGTCCTGGTGTTTCGCTAATGTTTTCTCTTAGTTTCATAGTTTCGGGAGTTTCATAGTTAGGGACCTTAGATTTAGGTCCCTAATCCATTTTGATTTGATTTTTGTATACAGTGCAATAAAGGCCTAGTATCATTCTCCTGCATATGGATATCCACTTTTCCCAGCCCCATTTAGTGAAGAGACTGTCCTTTCCTCACTTTATGTTCTTGGTACCTTTGTCAAAGGTAAGTTTAATATAGATGTGTGAATTTATTTCTGTGTCCTCTATTCTGTTCCATTGGTCTATATGTCTGTTTTTATGCCAGTTATCTGTTATAGTTACCATAGCTCTGCAGTGTAATTTGAATCAGTTAACGATTTCTCCAATTTTGTTCTTTTTGCTTAGGATGGCTTTGGGTATTCTGGGTCATTTGTGGTTCCACATAGACTTTAGGATTATTTTTTCTATTTCTGTGAACAATGATTTCTCTTTTTTTTTTTTTTGAGACAGAGTCTCACTATGTTGCCCTTGGTAGAGAGCCGTGGCGTCACAGCTCACAGCAACCTCAAACTCTTGGGGTTAAGTGATTCTCTTGCCTCAGCCTCCCAAGTAGCTGGGACTACAGGTGCCTGCCACCATGCCTGGCTTTTTTTTTTGTAGTTGTTGTTGTTTAGCAGGCCCAAGCCAGGTTCGAACCCACCAGCCTCAGTGTATGTGGCTGGTGCCCTAACCACAGAGCAACAGGCGCTGACCTAAGAATGTTAATTGGTATTTTAATGGGGATTGCATTGAATATGTAGATTGTTCTTGGTAGACATATTAACAATATTGATTCTTCCAATCCAGGAATATCTTTCCAATTCTTTGTGCCCTCTTCGGTTTTTTTCATCAATATTTTATAGTTTCATTACACAGATCTTTTAGTTCTCGGGTTAAAGTTATTTTGTTTTATTTGCAGCTATAATAAATGGGATTACTTCTTTGGTTTCATTTTTAGATTGTTTACTGTTGGCATGTAGAAATGCTACTAACTTTTGTATATTGACTTTGTATCCAGCAACTTTATTGAATTTATCAGTTCTAATAGCTTCTTTTAGAGGATCAAGGATAATTTGACTTTTTCCTTTCTAATTTAGATTTCATTCCTTCCTTCCTTCCCTGGATCAAGAGTGCTAGGATTACAGGCATGAGCCACTGCTCCTAGCCTATATGTTTTTTGTTTTATTTTACAGACAGTCTTGCTCTGTCACTGAGGCTACGGTGCAGTGGCCTGAACACAAGCTTACTGCAGCCTCAAATTCCTGGGCTGAAGCTATCTTCCCACCTTGGTCTCCCAAAGTGCTTTGGCTCAATGCTATTGCACCCTGCCATTGATTTTTATATTGATGCATCATATTTGTACATATTTATGAAGTACATGTTATATTTTGTTACATGCATAGAATGTGCAGTGAAAAAGTCAAAATATTCAATATATCTATCACCACGAACATTTATCATTTCTCTGTGTTAAAAACATTCTAAGACCTCTCTTCTAGCTATATTAGAATATATAATATACTATTTTGAACAATATTCACCCTACTCTCTCCTATTGAATGTTAGAAATCATTCTATCTAACTCTATGTTTGTACCCATTAATCAATCTCTCTTTGTCCCCACTCTCACACATGCCCACACCCTTCCTAGTCTCTGGTTATATCATTCTACATTCTACCTCCATGAGATCTTTATTTTTTAGCTCCCATATATGAGTGAGAACATACAATAATTGTCTTTCTGTATCTAGCTTAATTAACTTAACATAATAACCTCCAGCTCCATCCATTCTATTGTTAATATAGTGTTAATATACCACATTTTCTTTATCCATTCATCTGGTTTTTTTTTTTTGTTTGTTTGTTTGTTTGTTTTTTGGAGACAGAATCTCACTTTGTTGCCCTCGGTAGAGTGCTGTGGCAACAGGAGCCTCAAACTCTTAGGCTTAAGCAATTATCTTGCTTCAGCTTCCCAAGTACAGGTGCCTACCACAATGCCTGGCTATTTTTTGAGATGAGGTCTCACTCTGGCTCTGGCTTAAGCTGGTCTTATACTCATGAGCTCAGGCAATCCATCCCCCTCAGGCTCCCAGAGTGCTAGGATAACATGTGTGAGCCACCGCTCCAGGCCTCCATTCATCTGTTGATGGACACTTAGGTTGATTCCCTCTCTTGGCTATTCTGAGTAGTGCTGCAATAACTGGGGGTGCATCACCTTTTGATGTACTGACTTTCTTTCCTTTGGAGAAGTATCCAGTAGTGTGATTCCTGGATTGTACAGTACTTCTATTTTTAATCTTTTGAGAAATCTCCATATTGTTTTCTATAATGGCTGTACTAATTTACATCACCACTTTCCCACCAACAGTCAAACAGCATATGACTTCTCTTTTCTCCACATCCTCATCTACATCTATTATTTTTGGTTTTTTGATAATAACCATTCTAATTGGGGCAAGATGATATCTTGTTGTGATTTTGATTTGTGTTTCTCTAATCATTAGTGACATTGAACATTTTTTCATGTACTTGTCAGCAATTTGTATGTCTTCTTTTGAGAAATGTCTATTCAGATTCTTTGTCCACTTTTTATTTATTTATTTAGTTTTTGAGACAGAGTCTCACTATGTTGCCTTCGGTAGAGTGCTATGGCATCACGGCTCACAACGTTGTTTGGCAGGCCCCGGCTGGGTTTGAACCCACCAATTACTGCTGGCACCGTAGCCGATGAGCTACAGGCACTGAGCCTCTTTGTCCACTTTTTAAGGGACTATTTGTTTTGTTTTGCTGTTGAGTTGTTTGAGTCTCTTTTATATTCTGGATATTACCCCTTTTCAGATGAATAGTTTGCAAGTATTTTCTTCCATTCATCAGGGTATCTGTGTCGGTTGTTTCCCTTGTTGTACAGAAGGCTGTTAGTTTAATATAGTCTCATTTGCCTACTTTTGATTTTGTTGCAGGTGCTTTTGGAGTCTTAGCCATAAAGTCTTTGCCTAGGCCACTGTCCTGGAGTAGTTCCCCCATTATTTTTTCTAGTAACTTTGTATTTTGGGGTTTTACATTTAAGTCTTTACTCCATTTTGAGTTGATTTTTGTATGTGGTGAGATAGGAGTCTAATTTCATTCTTCTGCATATGGATAACCAATTTTCACAGCACTATTTATTGAAAAGGATTCCCTTTCCCCAACACATATTCTTAGCACCTTTTTTGAAAATCAGTTAGCTATAAATATGTGGACTTAATTCTGGATTCTCTATTCTGCTCTATTGTCTATGTATCTGTTTTTATATTAATACCATGCTGTTCTGGTTAGTATGGCCTTGTAATATATTTTGAAGTTAGGTATTATGAGGCCTCTGACTTTGTTCTTTTTGCCCATGACTGCTTTGGCTACCTGGGCTCTTTTTTGCTTCCATATAAATTTGGATTTTCCTGAGAAAAATTATGTGGGTAAGGGAGGCAAATGTTTATATATGCATGCCTAAAAATATCTTTTAATCTCTCATACTGGATTGATCATATGGCTTAATATAAAATTCTAGGTTGAAAATAATTTTCCCTCAGAATTTTGAAAGCATTACTTCATTATCTTCTAGCCACCAGTGTTACTGTTGAGAAATGTGTTATTGTTGTTACCTGCTCTTTTATAAGTAATCCATTTCCCTTCTCCTGATACTCCTGCAGGGTCTTGCTCTGTCCGTTGGCTAGAGTTCAGTGGTGTCATCTAAGCTCACTGCAACCTCAAACTCCTGACCTCAAGCAATCCTCCTGCCTCAGCCTCCCAAAGTGCTAGGATTATCGGTGTGAGCCACTTCACCCAGCCTGTCTGTTCCCTCTTTACCTTCTACTACCAAGATTTTTTTTGTTGTTGTTTTGAGACAGAGTCTGACTCTGTTGGCCAGGCTAGAGTGTCCTGGCATCACACTTGCTGATAGCAACCTTGAACTCTTGGGTTCAAGTGATCCTCCTGCCTCAGCCTCCTGAGTAACATGCCTGACTAGTTTTTCTATTTTTAGTAGAGATGGGGTCTTGCTCTTGCGCAGGCTGGTCTCAAACTCCTTAGCTCATGTGATCCTCCCACTTTGGCCTCTCAGAGTGCTAAGATTACAGGTGTGAGCCATCCACTTGGCCTTTACCAAGATTTTAAAATCTTCTCTTTATGTTCTTGGCTTTTACCAAGATTTTAAAATCTTTGTGTTCAGAAATTTCATGATGACATGCCTTAGGGTTTTAGGCTTTTTCCCCCTTTATTATGCTGGGCACTCAACAGGCTCTGCTAATCAGGAAACTCATGTCCTTTAGTTATCAGATATTTTCTTATAGTTTCTTTGATAATTTCCTTCTATTTTTTTTTCTATTTCTAGAACTCCTATTAATTTAATGTTAGACTTTACAGATTTATCCAAAAATTATCTTTTCTCTCTTATTTTCCCTTTGTCTTTTGTTCTATTTTCTGGAAGATATCCTTAACTTTATATATCAAGACTTCTATAAATTATTTGTTTTTCTATAATATTTTTAATTTCCCAGAGCTGTTACTTATTCTCAGATTTTCCACTTGAGGAGAATCTTTGCTTTATGAATGCAGCATTTTCTACTCTCTTAGAGCAGTGGTTGTCAACCTTCCTAATGCCGCAGCCCTTTAATACAGTTCCTGTGGGTCGTGACCCACAGGCTGAGAACCGCTGTCTTCTTTTAAAAAAAAATTCTCCTGCTCTCTTCAAGTGTCTGTTTCCTTTGAGTTTTTCTTTTCCATTTCTATTTGATGCTGCCTTTCTTGGTGAAGGTTTATCGTAAATATTTGGTGATCCTTTTTTGTCCCTTCATATTTAAGAGTCACTAAATTAATGTTTGGAAGCTCTGCGTTAATAGCAACCTTATCGCTTGGTGGCTTTTATTGTACCCACGACAAAGTGCATAACTAGCTGTTTTGCTGGGGCGTCTTCAAGCATCAGTATCTATAGACCTTTCTTCTGGTTTATTCAATTTTAACTTCCTCCCACAATTAATTCTCTAATATCCTACCTGGAGAATATAAGCCTTGCTGTCAGCATTCCTGGAGCAAAATTTAGCAGGGCAGGGTAAGTCTCATTCAACCTGTAGATAACTCATCTGATCTCTGTTTTCAGTTTAGTGTTCTCTTACCCTAGTCTTCTCAGCTATTATCGTTAGTTATGCCTAGTATATCCGGGTTTGTCAAGGAAATGAAAGAGTAGTTGTCTAAGTGAGCAGGATGGAGGAAGAGCTTTGGTAGTTTAACTTCCTATGAAGACTTTCAGCCAATCCCTCTCTTTCCAAACCCTTGTGTCACCTCTGCTTCTGTAGCATCTATTCCCTCCAATTCCTGACATTCTAGTGTTCTGCAATATGAATCTGATTGTCTCTTGTTAGTATATCCTCTTCAAGCATTTAGAACTCAGTTTTCCCAGCTTAACTATGGTTTTCCATCTTCCAAAAATGTTTATAGCATCTGCTATTGTCTTCTTTCTTATTCTCTTGGTCCTAGTAAGCTGGTAAACCTAACAGTATTAACTCACTGTCATTTTAGTGATTTGGTGGAGCGAACAAGGATTTATGTACACTGTGTTTCATCTATCCATGCATAACCAGAAGTGCAAGAATGTCCAGATGCCAACTCTTTGCTCCTATAAAATAATGTTAGAAACAGAAAATTCTGAGAAAAATTCTGCCAAAGTGGAAAAAGCAGGAGTCTGAGAATTTTGTACTCTAAGTTCTATTACTATTATTTACTAGTTGTTTGATGTTCGGTAAGATAAACTTTCTGACAACATGTTTCCCCATCTGTGAAGTGGTGATAATCATCCCTACACAGTCTATTTTACTTGTAATGACCAAGTCAGATAATTGATATAAAAATATATACATCAGGCTTGGCACCTATAGCTCAGTGAGTAGGGTACCAGCCACATACGAGGCTGGCGGGTTCAAGCCTGGCCTGGGCCTGCTAAAGAACAATGACAATTACAACCAAAATATAGCTAGGCTTTGTGGCGGGCGCCTGTAGTCCCAGCTACTTGAGAGGCTGAGGCAAGAGAATTACTTAAGCCCAAGAGTTTGAGGTTGCTGTGAGCTGTGACACCACAGCACTCTACTGAGGGCAACATAGTGAGATTCTGTCTCAAAAAAAAAAAAAAAAAAAATATATATATATATATATCAAATACATACCATTTATCACAAACTCTATTACTAATAGGCATAGACAAATAAATTTTCAGAGGCATTGTAACATAGTAGAAAGAATATAAGCTTCAGAGTGCTTGGGCTTGAATTCTGTCATTCATTACATTTTCTTGGATAAGCGGCCTAAACTATCTGAGCTTTATTTTCCCCATTTACAAAATGAGTATAATTATTTACCTGAGAAGGCTGTTGTATTAAAAGAGATAATTCGTGTAACATATCTGCTATAGTGCCTGATGCTTAGTAGGTACTCAATAGATGTTAATTCTTCCTCTTATCCTCCTAATTTGGGACCAGCTCTTTTATACTAACATGAAAATCCTGAGCTTGTATTTCCTCAATTAATGCTAAACCACACTGATAATTAGCCTCTTAGATCATCAACAGTCCTCATAAAGGCTATTTATTTGCTGTTTCCTCAGGACCAAATTATAGAGTGAACAGGCCAAATTGAAAGGGTTCAGCACACAACTCCTTTAAAGTGGCAATAGGCTACTACTAAGGTACCTTTAGGAATGTTTTGGTATGACATAAGACACAAAACTTGTAATGAATATTAAGGGATGAGGGACACTGGAATACCAGGAAAAACTACTACTCAAAAAATTATCTTAAGAGTTGTTTTGGTTTTCATTTTTTATTTGATTTCATACAGATCCAGATCTTGCAGGCTTTATTACCTTGTTTGTTTATTTATTTATTATTTTGAGACAGAGCCTCAAACTGTTGTCCTGGGTAGATTACCATGGTGTCATAGCTCACAGCAACCTCAAACTCTTGGGCTTAAGTGATTCTCTTGCCTCTGCCTCCCAAGTAGCTGGGACTACAGGCACCCACCACAACACCCAGCTATTTTGTTGTTGTTGCAGTTGTCATGGTTGTTTTTAGCTGACCCAGGCTAGGTTTGAACCCACCAGCCTCGGTGTATTGGCTGGCACCTTACCCACTGAGCTATGGGCGCTGCCCAATATTACTTTGTTTAAAGATGAAGATACAGAGGCACTGAGTAAAGCAGCAACTTGCTTGAGATTCATCAGTCATCTGGGAATCACCAGGAACTCCAACCTTGGTTTTTGACTCCCAGTTCAGTGTTCTTTTTTAAAAGTATGTGATAAAATACACATAGCATAAAATTTACCATCTTAACCATTTTTAAGTGTACAGTTAAGTAATTCACATTATTGTGCAACCAATCCCCTGAACTCCTCATTTTGCAAAACTGAAACTTACCCATTAAACAACTCCCACTTTCCCCTCTTTCCCTAGCCCATGTCAACCAGCATTCTTCTTTCTTGTTTTTATGAATGTGACTACTCTCGGTCCTCACACAAATGAGATAATATAATATTTGTCTTTCTTGTGGCTACTTTATTTCACTTAGGATAATGTCCTCAAGGTTCATCCATGTGTGACATGTAAGAATGTCCTTCCTTTTTAAGGCTGAATGATTGATATTCGATTTATGTATCTACCACATTTTGCTTATCCATTCATCCATCTATGGACGCCTGGAATGCTTCTACTTCTTGGCTATTGTGAATAATGCTTCTATGAATCTAGGTGTACAAATATCTCTTAGAGACCCTGATTTCAGAGGTTTTGTTTATATATTCCCAGTAGTTGAACTGCTAGATCATATGGTCATTCTATTTATTTATTTATTTATTTTTGAGACAGAGTCTCACCTATGTTGCCCTCAGTAGAGTACCGTGGTGTCACAGCTCACAGCAACCTCAAACTCTTGGGCTTAAGTGATTCTCTTGCCTCAGCCTCCCAAGCTGGGACTATAGGCACCTGCACCAATGCCCAGCTATTTTTTTGTTGCTGTTTTTAGCTGGCCCGGTCCGGGTTCGAACCTGCCACCCTTGGTGTATATGGCTGGCACTGTAACCACTGTGGTACAGGGGCCGAGCCTGGTCATTCCATTTAAAAATTTTTGAGGAACCACCAAACTATTTTCCACAGCAGCTGCACCATTTTATAGTCTCATCAACAGAAGAAAAGTATTCCAATTTCTTCTAACATGAGTCATTTTCTAGAATTAAGAAAAAATTATTATTTTTTTATCAAACAGTCTCACTTAGTCACCCTCAGTAGAGTACCATGGCAACATAGCTCATAGCAACCTCAAATTCTTGGGCTCAAGGGATTCTCTTGCCTCAGCCTCCCAAGTAGCTGGGACTACAGGCACCTGCCACAATGCCTACCTATTTTTTTTTTTTTTTAGAGAGAAGGTCTTGTTCTGGCTCAGGCTGGTCTTGAACCCATGAGCTCAGGCAATCCACCCGCCTGGGCCTTCCAGGTGCTAAAATTACAGGTGTGAGCCACCATGTCTGGCCGAAATTTTTTTTTAATAATTGTCATTCTAATGGGTGTAGGGTGGTATCTCATTTTCTTAAGAGTTTTGCAGTCTTCCGTGCAGATGCCAAGTTACTAAGTAACTCTAGGTAACATCACCAAAAATCGATAGCATTATGAGCCTATTAAATTTAAAATGCTGTAGGAAGCATTGTTTTAACATATAGTTCCTGCTCTCAAGGATTTTATAATCTATCTGGAAAGCAAAGATAAGTATATTTAAAAATAAGTAAAAATGCAAGACAGCAAATTTGGTCCACATGTTCATCAGTGATATTATTACACAATGACAGAGAAAGGTAAAATTATAATATATTGGGTTGATTAGCAAAGGCTACGACTGATACTTGAGGTTTGACTCACAATAACCAAATTCATAAGAGACTGGTACAAAGTATAATTCTAATTTACTATTATACATTCATTTACTAATTCATCAAATACTTATAAAGAATCTATTTTGTGTTAGCTATTGTTCCTATGAACTAGGGACATAGCTGTGATCAACAATTTTGTGTCTTCACAGAGTTATAGTCTCTGTGGAATATAATATAAAGAAGAATGAATGTATTTTTCCGGTGACTAAAATATTTGTGTTTGCTGTCTACAGCATTTCCTTCTCAGGGTAAAGGCACCAAGAAATCTAAACTGGTAATCAAAAATATTGTTTGGTGAATGATCAGGAAAAAAATGGTATTAAGATCCATTTCATGGTAGCACTCTGGGAGGCCAAGGTGCATGGATTGCCTGAGCTCACAGGTTCGAGACCAGCTTGAGCAAGAGCAAGACCTTGTCTCTAAAAAAATACAGCCGGGCATTGTGGTGGGTGCCTGTAGTTTTAGCTATTCGGGAGGCTGAGACAAGAGAAATGAACCCAAGAGTTTGAGGTTGCTGTGAGCTGTGATGCCATGGTACTCCACCAAGGGCACAAAGTTAGACTCTCAAAAAAAAAAAAAAAAAAAAAAATCCATTTCATTAAGGCCACAGAGAAAAGTTGAACATAGTATAGACAATATGCTTTCAAGTAGCAGTCCCCAACCTTTTTTGGAAGACAATTTTTCCCTTAACTTTGTGGGTGAGGAGAGGAGAAAAGGGACAGGAGGTAGAGCTCAGGTGGTGATGCCAGTGATGGGGAGCAACTGCAAATATAGATAAAGCTACACCAGCTCAACCATCCAACCATTCACATTCTTCTGTGAAGCTAGCTTGCCTGCCTGCCTGCCTGCCTGCCTGCCTGCCTGCCTTCCTTCCTTCCTTCCTTCCTTCCTTCCTTCCTTCCTTCCTTCCTTCTTTCCTTTCTTTCTCTCTTTCTTTCTCTCTCTCTTTCTTTCTCTCTCTCTCTCCCTCTCTCCCTCCCTCCCTCCCTCCCTCCCTCTTTCTTGCTTTCTTTTTTTCTTTTTTTTTGAGACAGAGTTTCACCCTGTCACCTTGGCATCATAGCTCACAGCAACCTCAAACTCCTGGGCTCAAGCTTTTCACTTGCCTCAGCCTCCCAAGTAGCTGGAACTACAGATGCCTGCCACAACACCCGATTATTTTTTAGAGACGGGGTCTTGCTCTTGCTCAGCTGGTCTTGAAGCCTGTTTCTTAACAGGTCACAGATAAGGGGTTGGGGATCACAGCTCTAGAATAAGTTTACCTCTATAACGACTAGCTTACCAGTGTTCTTTGGATTCATGATTTTTCTATCCTGAACACTGCTGGATGGAAAAACAGATCCTGGCTTATTCCTCTCTTTTTGGGTTCCAGGTGAACCATTTCAATTCTAAAATATTCTTTCAGACATATTATAATACAATTGATTTTAATTATGTTAGCTTCAGTCATTTTTACTATATGATTAAATAAAGTTTCCAACTTCAAATATTTCACTATAAGCAATTATGCTGTAATTTTGGATACTACTGGATTTTCCTCCATTAATTCAACAAATATTTACCAATATTTATTAAGTCCCTATGATGAGCCAGGCACTCTGCTAGGTGCGGGGAATTAACAAAACAGAGTTAACAAAACAGATTTTTGTACTTATTCTCAGAAAATTTACATACATTCCAGTAGTGAAGTAAGATTAAGAAAATCACACTGGGCACTGTGGCTCTTAAAAACAAACAAAACAACAACAAAAACAATACAGAAAATCACAGTAAACACTAGACCAATAAACAAATTATGGTAAGTGTTATGAAGGGACAAGAGGAAAATGTTGTAATATCTAAAAGGAGAGGACAATCACATGGACGATGTTAGTGGCAGTGACGATAGAGAGAAGTGGTTGTATTTGAGTTCTGTTTTGGACATCCAATAAGCAAGACTTAATAATGAATTAGATAAAGAAGGTGAAGGAAGGAAAGGAATCAGGTAAATCCTGGGTTTCTGAATTAAGGAACTGGGTGGAGAGCAGTTCCCTTAAATGAGATGAGGAAGACTTACTGTAGAAAATAGAGTTCTGTTTTAGATGCAGTAACTTTGAGATTTCTGTGAGACAAGCAAAATGTAGAAAAGCAGACAATTGGATATGTGCAGCTAGAACTCAGAAGAGAAGTTTGGATTGGAATTATAAATTTAGGAATCATTGAAATAATAATGCTATTAGAGAATTTCCTGGTCAATTTGCTTAAAATTAGTGATTCCTAAATCCCCTGGTACCACATTTAAGGACAATGTGGTGCCTGTGGCTCAGTGAGTAGGATGCGGGCCTCATATACTGAGGGTAGCAAGTTCGAACCCGGCCCCAGCCAAACTGCAACAAAAAAATAGCCAGGCATTGTGGAGGGCGCCTATAGTCCCAGATACTCAGGAGGCTGAGTCAAGAGAATAGCCTAAGCCCAAGAGGTTCCTGTGAGCTGTGATGCCATTGGCACTCTACCAAGGGCGACAAAGCAAAACTCTGCCTCTAAAAAAAAAAAAAATTAATTCTTGTGATGGTATTTAGAAGTTAAAAAAAAGTAATTTCTACTAGTATAGTTCTCAAAGGATAATCCCAATGCTAGATTTCTTTGGGGGAGCCTCACTGTCTCACTGTACCTTCTGTGTACTATATCAAACCAAAGATAAATTCAGGGTTACTAGAGGGTTTTCATTAAAAAGAGGATCAGTTACATTTCTTTTTTCATCACAAAAGCTAACTCTTAAAGGCTAAAGGGCCCATCTAATTAGATACTCATACACAAAAAAATTGAACAGGTCTGAATTTCTATGTGGATTAGAATCTCTATCTTAATTATGTTTCCTGTAAAATATGATGATTAAACATCACCCATGAGGATGTGTGGCCTTACTTACCAAGTAAGAAAAGAACTGGACTAAGAATTATGACATCTGGATTCTAGTGCATGTACTGTCATTATTTAAGTCCTAGTCTCTACATCCCTGGACTTAGGAGTCCAGTGAAGAATGTAGAATATTTTAAAGCCAATGAAATCATATAATTAAGCATACAATTGAAGGACTATCACCATTAGCTTACTATTGGGCAGCTGGAGATCTAGGGTGGTGGTAAGCATAAAGAATTGCCCGGAGAGAAGATTCCAGCAGTCTGTTTCTAGATTTCTCACCATTTTTTGTGGACTCCATAACTTGGCTCCTGTATTTACAAAATAGTAAAATCACAGTGATTTCTCTAACATGCATGAGAAGAAAATTAATAAATATCTATACGCTTTGCAGATTTCTAGATGAAAGAAGTTATGAAAATACAAGTGTTATCATTGCTTTGTGACTTTTGTCAATGCCCCAGAAATCTTTGGCTTTCCCTGAAAAACAAACTACTACCTTGGAGGAAGCCTGAAATCTCTGAAGGAAGCCTTCTTGTAAGTATCCAGTTCAGGGACGTTATACCTGGTTCTATGCTGTAAGGAAAAGAAATCTTTTCATAAAAGTGGTCAAGACTATTTGCTAAGCATACCAACATTTCCCAGAGAGGAGAGGTACAAAAGGCTTCATTAAGTCTTTCTCAGTATGACTTTGTTAGTGTGAACTGAGCAATTTAAGGGAGATTTCCTATGAGCTTTTTTCTACCTCTAACATTTCTCTTTTACCTTTGTTTTTTTTCTACTTCGTTTTTCCTTTCTCTATCTTCATTGCCCTAGTTAATGATAATGACTAGGATTATGTCATCTTTTTTTTTTTTTTTTTTTTTTTTTTTTAGAGAGTCTCACTAGGTTGCCCTAGGTAGAGTACCATGGCATCTTAGCTCACAGCAACCTCAGTCTATTGGGCTTGAACAATCCTCTGCCTCAGCCTCCTAGGTAGCTGAGTCTACAGGCATGTGCCTCTAAGCCCAGGTAGTTTTTCTATGTTTTTTAGTAGAGATGGGGTCTCAGTCTTGCTCAGGCTGGTCTCAAACTCCTAAGCTCAAGCAATCCACTAGTCTCAGCTTCCCAGAGTGCTAAAATTACAGGTGTAAGCCACCACACCTGGCAGTTAAACGCCCTTTTAAAAAACTTTACTATTTCCCTCTATTCTTTTCAAGGCCTCCCCACTTAATGCAGTTGGGAGCATGCCCCAAACGTTTGTTACCTCTCAAAGGTCCAAGAGCAGATAGTGTACACCAGCAGTTCTCAACCAGGAGTGACTTGCACCCCTTCCTCTACATTTAGCAATGTCTGGAGACATTTTTGGTTGTCACAACTAGGGGAAGGATACAAATGGCATTTAGCACATAGAGGCCAAGGATGCTGCTAAATGTCTTAACAATGAATAGAACAAAGCATGTCTAGCCCAATTTGTCAACAGTGTTGCTACTGCATAACCTAGATATGAGCAGGTATCAGGAGCTCAAGATGACTGAGGTTTGGAGTTAATCCAGGCTCCTCAGGGATTCAGATTCTCAAGGTGGTAAACTGGCACCAGATGGTCTGGACTTGGATTACCAGGTTCCCTATTTTGCTGGCTGAATATGACTTTGGACTAATTATTCAATGCCACAAAAGCAGCTTCCTCATCTGGAAAAAGCAGCTAATAAAGTAACATTCTCACTAAAGAGATAAGTTCCTTAGAGGGAAGGACCTGCCATGCTTAATTAGGGCCTAGTATCCAGTACAGAGTACTAAATATTTGTGTATTATCTTATGCAGCTGTTCTGAGGTGTAAAGCAGAGAACATACAGGGTATCCATAAAGTTCGTGTGCAATTTAAATAGTTGTAACTATTAACACGAACTTTATGGACACCTGTATATTAAGTAATATGGAGTACAGTAGGAGGAAATGCAGCCCCCGACAGCAAGGAGCTAGGCTGGCACTATCAACTAGGACGTGCTGTTTGCTCTGTTTAACATAATCCATTGCACAGGACATCAACATCATACAAGGCCACTCTGTGACTATGATGGGTCAAAAGAAAAACAAAACCGGGTGGCGCCTGTGGCTCAAAGAAGTAGGGCGCTGGCCCCATATGCCAGAGGTGGCGGGTTCAAACCCAGCCTCTGCAAACAAACAAACAAACAAACACACTCCGTAATAAAGTCTGAATACAAACAAAAAAGGAGAAACATTGTCTCGACCACAAAAAATGACTAACCAGATTTCCCTCATCCCTATTCTTTTCTTAACCAATCACAGCTTTAGCCTCACTTGGTTCTTCCTCTTTATGTAAGAATTTTTAAAATACCCTATCATACTATTAGCCCCACCTCCCGATAGCATCCAATCCAGAGGGAAACGCTTGTTTCCTTGAAACTTCCCCCAAACGATCTAACAGAAGCCCAGAGCCTGTAAATTCGTTCCAACATTCTCTTCCTGAAATGTCCCGCTGTTCCCCGGGATGTACCAGCCCCCTTGCAAGGAGACCACAAGCCCAACTTCGTTCAACCACAGGAGTGTTCCCGGTGGTCTTTAGTTGAAAAACATTGACAGTAAATGAGAGCTCCCAAAGGGTAGCGCTACTGGGTCTCAAAGGAAACGGTTAAGATGCACCCAGCGCATTCGATCAGACTTCATAAACAGGTACTTTGAGGCTCCCAGACAGACCGCCTCCTGTCTGGCTGTTTCGCCTCAGGAGGCACCTTTTCTCTCCTGTGTCTTCCCCCTGGGAGGAGACAGGGAGGATACTTTTGATTTCCTATCTGTTATGTAGAAATCCAACACGTTAAATTTCCCAAGGAGTAAAACCCTTTAGTGATGAGCGCGTCTTCAGCTCCAGCTTAGAATTTCCTCACACACTGGAACGCCCTCCGAGCTCGTGAGAAAACTAAAGTTCCGAGGGTTTTGCATTACCGAGCGTCTTGCCCACTACCCTAACCCAGGAGGAACAGCCTCCAATTCACTCCACAAGCAACTGCAGAACACAGCTCAACAAGCAAAGCAAGACTCCACGAAAGACTAACGCAAGGGCGGTCACTAGCAACCCAACCTTCCGGCTGTCTATAGTACAGGCAAAGCGCGCAGGTCTCCGGCCGGTCGCAAAGCAAGTGCCCGCCTCTTCTAGACGGACTACAAATCCCAGCATGCCTGGCGCCTTAGCGTCACCTGGAAACTCGCGCCACAAGAAGCGCTCCAGCTTGGCTCTTCTACGCGCCTGCGCGCTGGTGGGCTCTGCGCAGGCGCATTCCCAACGCTTCGAAGAGAGGGCGGGGTGTCGTTCCCTTTCGCTGATGCAAGAACCTAGTGCGGTGGTGGGAGAGGTATCGGCAGGATCCGTGCTGCTGCCAGGGCTTGGGGCTGACCTGTCCGAGTTCTCGTCCGTGCCGAGCCCACTCGAACCGCAGCCATGTCCGGGGACGAGGTGAGTGTCTGAGCCGGGCACTAGGGCTAAGGACTGAAGGAGAAGCTGAACCCACCCCAGTATGGGATACCGGGCCTGCGGCCTACTAGCCGGCCGCCGCCATGTGGGGCAGCGGGCCTAGCCGGCCCGGAGCGGTAGAGCCGGCGAGCACTCCCGAGCAGCAGGTTTGGTCGCACCCGGCTCTCCTCAGGGCAGCGGCGCTGAGGCAGGCCTCCTACGATGCCGGCGTTTCCGGAATGGACAGCACGCGTTGGATCGCCCTCCCTGAAGGGGTTTGAGTGCCCAGTCAATGGCTGGAACGACATTGGGGCCGGCGACCCCTGCATTTCTTTCCACTGGGCACTGCAGCCTCAAACTCGCCTCCACGGGTGCTCGGGGTGCAGCGGGGAGTCTCCCTCGGTTCCGGTAGAGCACTCCCCTTAAAAACTTGGTAGGCTGGCTTATCCAGGTCCCTTATCCTGCCCTTTTTATCCTAAGGACGAAGGGGTGAGAGAGAAAAGAAAAAGATCCTTCAGCCTCAAATGATGACTAGCCCTTCCCGGAAAGTTTCCGGACAAAAGTTTCCGAGCTTCCCTTAACAGAGGGCTCATAGCGACGTGAGCGGGAAGCCCGGGCTGCGAGGCTGGATCTTTTACTAACTTGGTGATTGGATCTCAGCGAATTTCCTCAAATTCTTTTACCCAGATTTGTTTTCGTTGATGTAAAATCAGACGACTTAAAACGAAGTTAAGTGCTCTCGGATATTGCTTAACGTGGAGGGAGGGGTGCTACGGCTTACTGATGAACTTCCTCCCCTGCATTCCCCAGAAACTTACGAAGAACTTATAATTCATTTGTCCCATAGGTCCTTGGAGAGGAATAAGGAAGAATTCGAAGGTCCCTAGAGGGGATAGGTTTTTGACCAGTGTTTAGAATTTCCGCAGGTCATGGAAAGTCTTGATCACATGGCAAGGAAATAGTGGAGAAGCAAGTAAATGTGCTTACAGAAAGTGAAATACTCTCCAGTTTGGTTAGACTCAAGGAATGAAGAGCTGAAAATTAGGTAATGGCTAACTCATGGAGGCCTGTGACAACCCAAGTTAAGGAATTTGGAATTTATTCTGAAGAGGATTCCAGTCTCTTGATTCTCACAGAAGTTTTGTAGAGTAGGTCTATTGTTAAACCCATTTTAGAGATGAGAAAACTGAGGTTTACAGAATTGTATAATGCTCATGATCATGTTCTAAGTGACTGAGCCAATAGTAGAATTCCAGATCTATGGATTATTGTCTTTATCTGAGTGACTAGGAGGCCCTCAGAGGGGGCATAGAGAAACCAGGAGTCCAAAGGAGGTAGGTGGTCTTGTTTGAAGGTCCTGGCAGACATTACTCTAGGCTGTTGTATTTCAGAACTTCTGAGAGTGGCAGTGTTTCAATTTTTTTTTAAATACAGGGTCTGGCTCTGCTGTGCTGGAGTGGGGTGGCACAGTCAGTTTACTGTGCTCCTGGGCTCAAGGGATCCTCCTGCCTCAGCCTTCCAAGTAGCTAGGACTATAGACAGACACCACCATGTCTGGCTGATTTTTTAAAAAAATTTTTGTAGAGATTGGGTCTTGCTATGTTGCCCAGGCGGGTGTTGAACTTCTGGCCTCAAATGATCTTCCCTCTCTGGGAGGTAAGAGGGATTACAGGTGTTAGCCACTGTGTCCAGTCTCACACTTGTTTTGTTTCTGCTTACTTTCCAAACTTTTCATAACCTTTAGCAAATCCAATACTTAGGTAGTGCAGAATACTGTGTATGGCTCTATCATAAAGTGCTCCCAGTGTAGTAAGGGAAGTCAGATACACAGCTGTAATGCAAGGTAAAAACAAGTTGCCACAAGAGGTAGAAATAGGGCTATCAACATAGCGATTTGGGGCACAGGCTGGAGGCATCATTTTTAGCAGTGGGATCTGGCTTTGAAAGAAGTGGAATATGGGGGCCAGGCGCAGTGACTCACACTTGTAATCCCAGTACTTGGGAGGCTGAGACAGGTGGATTGCCTGAGCTCATAGATTTGAGACCTGCCTGAGCCAGAGCAAGACCTGTCTCTAAAATAGCTGGGCATTGTGGCGGGCGCCTGTAGTCCCACCTACTTGGGAGGCTGAGGCAAGAGAATCACTTGGGCCCAGGAGTTTGAGGTTGCTGTGAGCTATAATGCCATGGCACTCTATGGAGGGTGACATAGTAAGACTCTGTTTCAAAAAAAAAAAAAAAAAAAAGGGAGTGTGTGTTGTGTGAAGTTTATGAAACACAGAAGAATGCAAAGAAGTAAACGCCTCTCAGAATCCAAGTTGGGCACAGTGGACTTTGCTTGTAGTCCTTGCTATTCTAGAGGCTGAGGTGGGAGGATCACTTGAGCCCAGGAGTCTGAGGCCAACCTGGGCAATATAGCAAAACCCTGTCTCTTAACAAAAGTTCCCAAATCTTAACACCCAGCTATGACAACATTGTTAACATTTGTTCTGCTCATCTTTGAAAAGAACTTTAGAACAATGCCTTGCTTCTCTTTAAGGTTTTTTGTGGACTCTCATCTGCCTTCTGGGTATAGTGTGATTAAGTTGATTTTTGGGGTAAGGTATAATGAATGAGAGGAGGCCTATTTGATAAAGCACTTAAGGGTAATTTTAGCTGATACCCCTTTTCCTTGCTTTCTCTAATCAAGCATGAAAAGTTGAAAATAGAAATTTTATGCCCTTTTTTTTCTTTTTTTGAGACAAAGTCTCAAAAAGTCTCAAAGCTGTTGCCCTGGGTAGAGTGCTGTGGTGTCAAGCTCAAACTCTTGGGCTTAAGCGATTCACTTGCCTCAGCCTCCCAAGTAGCTGGGACCATAGGCACCTGTCACAACACCTGGCCGAACCCACCAGGTCTGGTGTATGTGGCTAGCACCCTAGCCGCTTGAGCTACAGTCACCAAGCCAAAACTTTATGCTTTTGAAGGCTTCGTGAATTTAAAAATAGCTCTAGTGATTCTGTATTTTCTATAAGTGCGCTGTCAGCAACTACTTGCTTCTCAAGTCCAAACTAATCTCATTAAAAAAAAAAACTGGGATGTAGTCAACTGATATAGCCGGGCGTTGTGGCGGGTGCCTGTAGTCCTAGCTACTGGGGAGGCTGAGGCAGGAGAATCACGTAAGCCCAAGAGCTGGAGGTTGCTGTGAGTCCTGTGACGTCACCGCACTCTACCGAGGGCGGTAAAGTGAGACTCTGTCTCTACAAAAAAAAAAAAAAAGTCAGATAATGAAAGTCATAAAAAAACATCATTTTAGTCAATATTGACATGTCCTTGTTCTTTCAGGAGGTCTGCTTTGGGTGCTGTTTTGGGATCCCTGGTTTCCTTATTTGTAAACTACTTTGCAGGGTGGTATAAATGAAATTGAGGCATGAGTATAGGTTAAGTAAACAGATAGTAATTGTTTCATAATTGTGATTCCTGCATGTTTGTTATCCTCTACAACCAAACTGTTTGTCTTTAGAGCTAAATAAGAATGTTTTTTGAGGGATAAGAAGCCCATTGTGGGTGGTGCCTATGAATCAGTGGTTAGGGCACTGGTCACATACACTGAAGCTGGGGCTGCTAAACCAGGCCACCCTGCTAAACAACAATGACAACTACAACCAAAAAAATAGCTGGGCATTATGGCAAGCACCTATGGTCCCAGCTACTTGGGAGGCTAAGGCAAGAGAATCACTTAAGCCCAAGAGTTTGAGGTTGCTGTGAGCTGTGATGCGTGGATCTTGAGACTTTTACTCAAAAAAAATAAAAATAAAAAAAGGTCATTGTGAGGCTGTACTTTGAATTTAGAATCACCCTCCCATCTCTAGTGTGTTTTGCTAAATAATACTTGAAATGCAGTCAATAGTCTGTGGAACTTGATGATTGAAAAAATGCAATAAATGAATTGTAAGCCCTTCCAGAACCAAATTTATAGTATCTGGTGTGCTGTCAGTTCTTTTGCCAAGTCTCCCTATTTCAAGAATGATGATGAATTGTAGCTAGTGTCCTGTACTATATGTAGAGTGACCCAAACCCCAGTGGTGCATCAGCAGTAGGAGACCCCTTTCTCTTTGCTCTTCTGTCTTGAAAGGAACACTTATTTAAGCTTGCCAGGTATGTTCTTTAGATTGATTGCATTTCAGAATTATTTATACAATTGGATCCTTGTTAAGGAAGAAGAGAGTAACTTTGAAATGAGGCTATATTAGAGTTTTTTGAGTTTCATATGTCCAGGAAATTAGATCACTTAAGTTGAAATTTCAGTGATAGGGATCAAGATATATCATGCTTTCTGAACTATAAAGCATTTTATATATAAATGAGAATTGCTAATATTTATTGAATAGTTAATTGAATAGTTAATTTATTGAATAGTCCTAGGCACTGTGCCGAGGGTTTTATATTTATTTACTCATTTAATCCTCTTGTAACCTTGTGTGTTTTGGTTTTAGTTCTGCTACTTACTACTTACCTCTGTCTCTCTTTTTATAGTGTAACAACTTCCCCTGTACTTATCTCTATTTTATAGATGAGGCATGGAATAATATAAGGATGAGACAGAGTTAGAATTTGAATCCAGATCCAGTCAGTTAGGCTCTAGACCTGTGTTTGTCTTTCTTCTTCCTACTCTTCTCTCCTCTTTTTCCTAATTAAAGGTCTTAGGGTCTTGCTCTGTGGCTCACAGTGGAGTATAGAGGCATGATCATAGCTCACTATGACTTTGAACTCCTAGGCTCAAGTTCTGCTCCACCTCAGCCTCTCAAATAGCTGGGTCTACAAGTTTGTGCCACCCCATCCAGCTAATTTAAAATTTTTTTTATAGATAGGGGGTTTCTCTGTGTTCCCTAGGCTGGTCTTGAACTCCTAGTGCTCCTCCTACCTTGGGCCCCCCCACCCCAAAAGGACTGGGCATAATTACAGGCATGAGCCATCACACCCAGTTATTAAGACCTATGTTTTAAAACATTTCATTATACTGTCCACAGGGGATCATTAGGTAGAATCCTAAATTTAAGCATGGTAGAATGTGAACAAGCATTGGTATGGGGCTCAGAGAAAAAAATACTTGGGATTTTTGACTTTTCTAAAGTCAAAAGTTCTGTTTGACTTTTAATTATTATTATTATTATTATTATTATTATTATCAGATGCTGGTATATCGACCCCAGGCTAGTAAACTTGAATAAAATATTTGTAACCTGCCATGTGCAGTGGCTCAGGCCTGTAATCCCAGTACTGTGGGAGGCTGAGGCAGGAGGATTGTTTGAGCTCAGGAGTTTGAGGCTTGTCTGAGCGAGAGTGAGACCCCAACTCATGAAAAAAAATTAAAAACCCAGCTGGTCGCTGTGGTGAGTGCCTGTAACCCCCGCGGCTGCAGAGGCAGCAGGATGCCCACAGCCTGAGTCTGAGGTTTCTGTGAGATACGACACGAGTGCACTCTTCTCAGGGCATAGGATAGAACTCTGTCTTGACTGGGAAAAAAAAAAAATTGTGACCTGTTTAGGCATTGATGATCTCATCTATGAAGAGAGGAGCATATCAGAAGTTATTGCTAAACTCCCTTCCCTAAATTCTGTTACTCATAATGTCCATATATTTGTTCATGAAACTAAAAGTGAAGTTGCTGTATTTTGTGGTACTTTATAAGTTTAAAGATGTGTACTTGTTATCAGACTCCCCTCCCATGTTTAATGGTATGAGGAAGTTTGGATGTACAGTTTATTTTATTTTTTGGTAAAATCCTTTTTGGTGTTTTAATGTATCACATAGCATAGGGAATGTGAGTATCATTAAAAACAATCACTTGGTCTCTTTTTCTTTTTTATTATCTTTTAAATAAAAATCAGATGATTTTTGATCCTACTATGAGCAAGAAGAAAAAGAAGAAGAAGAAGCCCTTTATGTTAGATGAAGAAGGAGATGCCCAAACAGAAGAAACCCAGCCCTCAGAAACAAAAGAAGTGGAGCCAGAGCTGACTGAGGACAAAGATACGGAAGCTGATGAAGAGGACAGTAGGAAAAAAGATGCTTCTGATGATCTAGATGACTTGAACTTCTTTAATCAAAAGAAAAAGAAGAAAAAAACAAAAAAGATATTTGATATTGATGAAGCTGAAGAAGGTGTAAAGGATCTTAAGATTGAAAGTGATGTTCAAGAACCAGCTGAACCAGAGGATGACCTTGACATTATGCTTGGCAATAAAAAGAAGAAAAAGAAGAATGTTAAGTTCCCAGATGAGGATGAAATACTAGAGAAAGATGAAGCTCTAGAAGATGAAGACAGCAAAAAAGATGATGGTATCTCATTCAGTAACCAGACGGGCC